>JAUUDW010525184.1:0-12176 GCA_032361385.1 Panulirus guttatus | reverse complement strand
TCACTAGGTACCCCTGTACAATAATACCAGAAGCATCTGGCAAGTGTCGCGAGTACATATAGATATAACAAAGGGGCTCACTAAATCCTAGGATAGTTAAGATATTCCTTCATCACATCATCACTATTGTTTACATAATGTCTGGCCAGTATGGGGAGGGTCATCGTGTCTCCTTCAGGGGGTCGTGGAGTGAAACTCATCTCGTTTTGAAAGCTGTGAATACCCAACACGTTATTTTTCTTGGTAGACTCAACACCTCCTTTGTTCTGTGTTCCAACCCGTGAAGTCATCCGACATCATCACTCCAAAATCTTCGACGTATCTCGTGTTGTGAGCCGTCTCCCATTTGAAGCCTTGCGTTTGATGCGTGACTTGATATCATCGTTCCTCCTATAACAAAGGAGTTGGAAAGTTTTCAGTCCTGGATTCCGTGTTGTTTTCGAAGGCCTGGTCGATGATATTAATCCCTAGGGGACAGGGCTTAAAGCATTTGAGGCAGTGGATGTGGTATGGTCAACTGTTACTTCCCCAGGAACTGTTTGACAGTTACAGATCCGGCTTTTTAATTTACCAGTTATTCCCCCTGTGTGAACTGCTTTAAGCCACCTTCACTTAGATGGGCGAGCCAGCGACGTAACTGCCTACGCATTTTCTTGGTGGCTAATTAAGCCGGCTAAGTAACTAATGACGACACTTTCAACTGCCTTGTTAACGAGCCAGCTACAGACAGCGACACAGACCATCATCGGTCTGCAAGCCACAAACGCGCGTCTGTGGTAGGCTTCCTGTGTTGAGCAGGTTCTCTGTGATCGTGTTTCCGTTCATTTGATTTTCGTGTGTTCCTTTGTGTATCGTATTTATTTACATTACGTTTCACTCATTACCTTCCTTTCCAGTTCCCTGGATTGGACGGGGTTCATATATCCTCCGGAAGTTGTTCACACACGTACATCCTCGACGCATGACGTATGTTTCTGTAAAACATGGGTCTCCTCATTTACAAAAGTGCCTCATACTTTCTCAGTTTACTTAAGTGTAAAACGCTTTATCAACATACGTTTACAAAGGTGATCAAGCGTTTCCGTGAGAGCGTGAGTGACGAGGGCTCATACCAAGGGATAGGCGGAGGCAAGCACAATTTTCTCCCCTTATTTAAAGTCAGTTTGGCCTCAAGTCTTTTCGAGGTTTCCTGAGCAGAATGCGCCCTTGGGGGTAGAAGAGCCAGGCCTCCTGGGCCAGAGGGAGGGACAACCTCCATCAGGCAGATGGAGGGTCAGTCTCAATGGCCAGCGATGGAGTGGGTCTCTTGGTGTCTGATGGTCTGGTGGTTTGGGCGATGCCTTTCTCTCCCATCCAGGGCAGACGATATAGCGTGAGCTGGGCTCACAGGCACCTCGACCCTGCGACAGACCAGAGCCAAGATTCCCTTTAGAATGCCCGCGCCATAACATGTGGGCTGCTAGATATAATGTTAGGACTAACCACCTCATCTGCCTTTCGTAATCACCTTTCGACTTATTTCTCGGATTATAGATGTGCTTTTATTTTATGGCATCATTACCCATACGAATCAACAACACTGCAGACAAGATATCTCACTAAGGAGACTTAAGACTTCTCATAGCTCGCGTATGCAAGAACATTTATTCCATTTTCCAGTGTTCATTATCATTCGAGATTGATAGCTTGGTTCTCTTGAGCCAAAGACACTGAGGGACAATTAAAGTCTTAGTCCACACACTTACGTTCCACTGTATCTTACTGCTGATGTAAGAATGGCGCCAGTGAAGTACAAACGTATTGTTATTGTATTTACGACAGTAGCCTGCATCTTCATCACATTTTCCATGCTTCTGCGTCCTTCTCGCTGACTCGTAAGTCAGGGAAGAACGGTAGTACAGCGACAGTAAAAGACTACGGTAACTCGTTGACAGACAGTAAAAGACAGTGAGTCGTTGACAGAAATGAAGACAGATGAAGAGCGTGGTTTTCTTTGAGACCCTGTGTGTGTGTGTGTGTGTGTGTGTGTGTGTATTGGCGTCTCCAGAATGTCCAGACATAAGACTCCATCCGACGCGCAAAATGCCCCGTTGCCAGCTATCGAGTGGGGCGGCTCCCGGCGCGTATGTCAACACGCACCTTCAACCCTATCGCATCTCCCGCTGACACCAAATTCTACCACAGATAACGCATCAGTGTACTCCCGATATCTGAATGAACTTAATCGGAACACCATTTCCGCTCGTTATCAACCGATGTTGACGGCATCGTTGCGGTAATGGCCGACGGTACTCGCCAGGGGGAAGAAAGACTGGAGGGCCGTTGGTTACAGCACCGGAGGATCGTTTTCCCACACTGTTGCATCCGTCATGTATCGATTCCAGAGGGCAGCCGTCTTCGGTTCCCCAGGTTGGTTGGCAGCGCATCGATCTCGTCATGCTGGTTGAAGACGTCACGAAACACGTCGGCAACTCATATCGGGTCCCATCTGCGCCTCTTATCAGGACGCGCTCTCCATCGCCCCGGGAGGAGGACGGGGTGGGGTCTGGAAGGAGGAACTGGGGTCTGCAAAGGACGGGTTGGGTCTGGAAGGAGAAACTGGGGTCTGGAAAGACTAGATGGGGTCTGGAAAGACGAGATGGGGTCTGGGAGGAGGAACTGGGGTCTGGAAAGGACGGGTTGGGTCTGCAAGGACGAGTTTGAGGCCTGGAAAGACGGACTGGGGTCTGGGAGGAGGTACTGGGGTCTGGAAAGGACGGGCTGGGGTCTGGAAGGAGGAAATGAGGACTGGAAAGACGGGCTGAGGTCTGAAAGAAGGAACTGGGGTCTGGAAAGGACGGGTTGGGTCTGGAAGGACGAGTTTGGGGGCTGGAAAGACGAGATGGGGTCTGGGAGGAGGTAATGGGGTCTGGAAAGACGAGCTGAGGTCTGGAAGGAGGAACTGGGGTCTGGAAAGACGGGCTTGGGTCTAGAAAGAGGAACTGGGGTCTCGAAAGGACGGATTGGGGTCTGGAAGGAAAAACTGGGATCTGGAAAGACTGGCTGCGGTCTGAAAGGAGGAACTGAGGACTGGAAAGACGGGCTGAGGTCTGAAAGGAGGAACTGGGGTCTGGAAAGGACGGGTTGGGTCTGGAAGGACGAGTTGGGGCCTGGAAAGACGGACTGGGTTCAGGAAGGAGGAACTGGAGTCTGGAAAGACGGGCTAGGGTCTGGAAGGACGATTTTGAGGCCTGGAAAGACGGACTGGGGTCTGGGAGGATTAACTGGGGTCTGGAAAGACGGGCTGGGGTCTGGAAGGAAGAACTGGAGTCTGGAAAGGACGGGTTGGGTCTGGAAGGAGGAACTGGGGTCTGGAAAGACGAGCTGGAAGGACGATTTTGGGGCCTGGAAAGACGGACTGGGGTCTGGAGAAGGTAGTAGGGTCTGGAAAGGACAGACTGAGTCTGGAAGGACAGGCTGGGATCTAGAAGACTCTCGAGGGGTCTGAAAGGTTGGCCTGGGGTCTGGAAAGGACAGGCTTGGAGTCTGGAAAATACAAGGCGAGGGTCTGGAAAGGAATGGGTTGAAACATGGAAAGGAAGAGGCCCAGTAGAAAGCAGTTTGGTCCTCAGCCAGTTGATGGTGTGTCCAAGCAAAAGGGACATGGCCAATACAATACAGGCAAGCACGGTCTGGAACGAAGACTGAAGAGAAATGAGAGAATATTAGATTCGAAGAGGCCTTTGGCGTGTGAGAAGCGACCGTTGCGATGGAAGATAGTGCATCAGGCTGAGAGAGAGAGAGAGAGAGAGAGAGAGAGAGAGAGAGAGAGAGAGAGAGAGAGAGGGAAGGGGGAATACTGGAAAATGAGAAGTTACAGACGAGCGAGAGGTGATTAAACGTGAGGGGGAGGCGGTGGTACATTAAACGTGGCACGTAGCCAGCCAGACCCTCACTCCCTTTCACGCCAGTCATTCCCCAGACCCCCGGACAGACTCCCTCAGAAATTCATATCTTCCGCACATTTCGTTTATTTTCTCTCCCCCCCTTCCTTGCAAAACTTCCCGTGTGCAAATGTCGCTGATTTTGTTTGGCGGAACACTTTCATGCGTCCGAAACTTTGCCTCGTATTCGGCTGTAAATGTGGAACTCTTATGGACGGGTACCAATGATGGTTCGTCCACCCTTTTGCATGTGGAATGAGAAGTAATTTAACCAGAGTTCCATGTTTCCTCTTCGAATATGTATAATTTGCGTACTTATCGATTGGGATGGTGTTGATGTTAAACACTAGAAATAGTGTATACCAGTGATTGTAATTAGTCTCATGATTGGTAAAAATTAGATATTTGGTACGACATTTGACTGGCAGAGATCCAGAGGGCAGCACGGGTATTAAAGAGACTGTCATTGTGGCGCGCCTGTGTATGTACTCTCCTCGTCTTTCCCTGTGGTTCTGTCTTTCCCTGTGGGTCTGCCTTTCCCTGTGGGTCTGCCTTTTCCTTTGGGTCTGTCTTTTCCTGTGGGTCTCAGGGCTCTTTGAGGGACTTGAGATGATCATGAAAGGGATCAGAATTGTTGCCCTGGAAAGTTGGGACCGTGCCAGACACGCCCACATACTGTCTGTGGTCCAGGAGGTCTGTGCCAGACACGCCTCCGCACTGTCTGTGGTGTAAAAGCAACGCCAGTAACAGCAACAGGAGCAGTGATTCTGCCCTGGACTGTGCCACAACCGCACACACACGTGTTTTTCCCCTTCGGATGAAAGCATATTTCTGTGACCAATCAGACCTTCGTCTGTTTTAGTGTTGTTCGCATAACGCAGGTGTTGTGTGTGTGTGTGTGTGTGTGTGTATACTGGAAGCCCTTGTGAGCGGCTTGTTTTCCACATCCCCCCCCCCCCACGCCCTCTACACCCACCCCCCGTGTTGTTCTCAATGGACGTGGCATCGGCCGCGCTGGGGATTTACCCAGATCCCCCATCCCCTCGACGGGAATATCACAGCCCGAGGCCCTGCGCAGGAGAGATCCCAGGAAAACCTTAGGATCATAGGGAAGGGAGTGGAGATGTTGGGAAGTGGAGAGGGGTTGGTTATAGCAGTCCTGTGGGGGAGTTATAGCAGGCATAGAGGGTTATAGCAGTCCTGTGGGGAGTTATGGTAGGCATAGAGGGTTATAGCAGTCCTTTGGAGAGTTACAGCAGGCATAGAGGGTTATAGCAGTCCTGTGGGGAATTATAGTAGGCATAGAGGGTTATAGCAGTCCTGTGGGGAGTTCTAGTAGGCATAGAGGGTTATAGCAGTCCTGTGGGGAGTTATAGCAGGCATAGAGGGTTATAGCAGTCCTGTGGGGTGTTCTAGTAGGCATAAAGGGTTATAGCAGTCCTTTAGGGAGTTATAGTAAGCATAGAGGGTTACAGCAGTCGAAATTGGAACGATGTGGTCTACAGGGGGCGACGTATGAAGCGGTTACTTGATGGAAAAGCCTATAAGGCTCTGGTTTCGTTGCATTATACATGGCAGACAGAGAGGGAGGGATGTGGGCAAATCCGGCTATTTTTCGTCTGTTCCTGGCCTATGCCTCGCTACCCGGGACACAGCGACCACGAATCAGAACATTCGGGAGTTGGCCGTGCAATCGGTGTCGCCACTGAGAAAAAATGAAGCTACCCAATCAGGCGGAGTTAACGTCAGTGAGAGAGATCCAGGTTTGTTACTGGGCGAGGCATGACAGCGACGAATGACTCGTTCGTGTGTGTGGCGCCATAACGAGGGTAGTTACCCTGGCGCTGGCCTCAGTAACGATGACGCCACCGCTGGCATTGGCCTCTACGTCCTCCTTGTCCTTGGAGGCCTCCCCTCCCGAGCGCCATCAGACAGGTGTTGGTTGGGGGGGGGGGGGGTGCGCGAGGCGGGTCTGGCCGCCCACTCGCGCCAGCCGAGGCCCGGGGGGCCGGCACGTGCCTCAGTGCCAGCCAGTGTCGAGGCATTTATTAAGAGGTATTTCCTGCTGCTGAGTCGCACCCACATGATGCTGCCAGGCTTTAGGGCCTCATCTATGTGTATATGTGTTGCAAGCGAGCGAGTTTTACACAGGTAGTTTCCCCCGTCTCTTAACCTTGAAAATATATATATACCATGCCTTCATCGTATGCATACCCGCGCATTTACACACCCTTGCTTAAACCAGGTGCCCATTCATCCACCAGCCCCAAAAGGAAGGATGAACGGCTAGGGTGTGGCTGTAAGCCGGCTGCCCTGTCTGGCATTCGAACCCTGAGTCGCAGTGGTAACCTCTAGGAGGCTCTTGTGTGTGTTTTATTTAGCGCTGGTCATGAACAGGAATCCTCATCGAGGTTTGGCCTTAAATTGACATAGAAAATGGCCCCAGAAAAACAGAAGAGAACGGGAGGGATAAGGACTTGGGAGGATTTTAATGCAAGCCTTTCATAAAGGTTCAGGTGGTAGGTGCTAGGGAAGACTTGAGCAGGTGAAGAGTTCCAAAGCTTAGTCGGGTAGGGAAAGAAAGAGACATCACAACGGCCCACCGTAGAGTGTGCTAGGACAATGGTCTTGTCTGGAAGCGGTGGTCTCTCGCTTTAGATGGACCTGCACGGTCTGAGGAGGGAGAAAATGACCTTCCTCTCCCTCACCCTCCTTTACTCTCACTTCTTCCAACTCCCTCACATTCCGTCCCTACCATGTCCTCCCCTGGTCCATCTCTACCTGGTCAGAGTTCCGAGCTTCCACCGTCATCATCTTAGCATGTACCACGTCTGAATCTGTCCAACCTCACACACGTTAAACCACACCCAGTCTTTATCACAGCACCACCCAAATAAGTGTCCTTAAATCTCCCTTTTGCCACTCTATGTGCGATTCTTCGCCCAGTGTCCCTTTTAACCGGCCGGACTTCCGCGCATCCTCCCCTTACCCGGGTATAGCCTATACTGAATTATTTACCGCCCTGCATTAAACATGCCTCCGCCTTCCCTTCCATTTGACCTTGTCGAGCCTTAATGGAGTCATGTCCCACATGGTGCGTAGTGAGGCTGTCGGTTCTCCTCTGCTGTTGGAACTAGCCCAGCGGTGTCCAGTCTTACTGTAAGGTGAAGCCTTCAGCGTCACTCTGTAAAGCACTGCCTATGCATATGATCGGAAGGTGACTTGCCTTATACACACATACATATGCTCGCTTGCAAAGCCTTATGTGTCACTATCTTGTCTCTTGTCTTCATGCTTTAGGAATCCAGGATATCATCACTATTCTCTTGGAGATGACTTCGTCATAGACCATCGGGTCTTCTGTTATCTGGCCCTCCTATGTAGTACTGTCATCCAGCACATAACCTGGTCATAGACCATCAGGTCTTGTGTCATCTGGCCTTCCCATGTCCTGTCCTCCAGCAGATAACTATGTCATAGACCAACAGTTCCTCCGTTGTCTATCGTGTTCACATACGAAGCTTTCTTCTGCAACCATGACAAGCTTTCTTCATGCTACCACACTTAGACATAAAGTAAGCCATGCAGTAATACCTACTCCTCCCGCCTGACCGTAGCTGCATGACAGCTGGCTAAGGAAAGCGAATAAACAGGGACCGTGTGACTGTTGTGGTGCTTAATGAAACTTGAATGGCAAGAGTCACGCCGGTACGTGGAGCGTCAATACAATACACGCGCCGCGTTATTAAGGGACCTACGCGCTGTGTTCACGACGATCACGGCATGGCTACACCGTGGCAGATGTGGGGCAGATCGGTGCAGGAATGCTGGGCCGCCCGCAACCGCACCCCCGCGCTGTGGTGTGTGGTGGAACTGGGACGCCGCCGTCACGAGAGGGGCCCCGGCCAGAGGGCGGTGTACAGGACTTGGAGGGTCTGGCTTGGGGAGGGCCATCAGGTCAGCCCAGCGGGACAAACACTGTCGGTGGTCAAACTTCAACGCTGAAACTCGACTCTGACGAGTGTGAGGTCGTCCTCGACGCCAGGGGGAGGTGTTGTGTCGCCGGTCAGGGAGTGCAGGGGGCCACAGAGCTCCGGGTGAGGGGGACGAGTGGGGACAGGGAGAAGGGGTCACCCAGGGAGAGCGCTGAGGGAGAGAGAACCAGTTGGTGTGAGTGTGGCAGAGGGCAAGCGGGGTACGTATGATACACTAACTGGGTATGACGTCCCCTCAACCACAGCTTGGAAGCGGGAGCAGCTAAAGTTTGGGTTTAACCACAGTACCCGAGCACTGTGGGTAAAATCCAAGCCGCAGTAAACAAGGAACGAGTAACGTTTATGTCAACAGCGATAAAATAGATTTTTTGTGGTTTATCTTTGGCTTTTGTCGACTCGCTGTAGTGTGATGGCCATTATGGAATCTGTGGCCATTGAGTGCATCATACGATACACAGCGAGTGACGTGGGAACGCACGTGAAGTGGTCAGTTACGGGGGAAAGGTGGCTCTCGGGTTCTCGCCAAATCAGATGCGACGCATGGTCGCCTGCCTGCATGCCTGCCTGGCGTCATGTCGTGCCTCGTCCCAGGGACTGGCCCTGTGCATGACGAACGTTGACGGTGGGTGAATAAGCCATGAGGAATGGCAGCGGCGGGAAATTATTCATGAGTCTGCTTCGCCACGATGGGTGGTGGGGGTTTGGCTGCCACCCCGCCTCACCATTACCGACACACGGACGAACGCGTGAGTAAGGTGAATACCCTCGGTGAATAAGGTGAGTCATCCCGGAGGAGGGGGGTATGGTACGTTATGGCCCCATAACTTTACGTCAGTAATGGAATCTAATGCGTTTCTTGATTTGGTCAGAGAAGAATTGGTGATTACCCCGAGTGGGGTGTGAGATGTGGCGGGCAGAGCCGTGCTAGGCAGAGGGCTAGGTCGTGCCGGGCTAGGCTGAGGGCTAGGGCAGGGCTGGGACACGGGGTGAGGTAGGGCCAGGCAGGGCTGGTCAGGTCAGGCTGATGATGGCCACGGAATCAGTACAGTTTTCGTTCAATTATTCACTTGTATCGACATTCGACGCTTTTGTACTGTGCATGGGCTGGCCGGCTGACTGACCCTCTAGGACAGAATGAGGAAGTGGGCAAAAGGAGGAGTTGGTCCTATGACGCACTTGACTTACAAAGGATCTCTGGCCCCTGAAGGACCCTTGGGCACCTGGAGGGTAAATACCTGTTTGTAAGTACGTCGATAAGCTGTACTACAGGGAGGGAGTTCTACTCTTCTCTCTCAACCTCCTCTGAACCTTCTCTCTTAGTTCTTTGTCCTTCTCTTTGTGCTTTGAGCCTCTGGCATAACGTCCTTTGTTCCTCTGCCACTAAGGTAACTCTCTGCCCATCTTTAGGTGGCTTCCTTACCAACCCCGTATGCGGTATTGCGTCGCCTGTTTTATGAAAGGCATTCCAGGTAAAGCCAGTCCATATCTCCTTCTTATCTGTCCAAGGCGGAGTTCACTCTCTCGTGGAAGTCTGAAGGCTTTACCACTCGTGTCACCTTTTCCTTAATCCTTGATGTAAGTCTCTCACTTTGAATGTTTTCCTTTTGCAAATATCTTTTCCAGTAGTGACAGGCCACACTTAGCGATAGCTAGTAAAGCTTCGTTTCTATTTTGTTAAATCTTAGATTGGACAAAAGTAGGTTTGAATTGTCTGAAGTGTGGTGTGTGTGTGTGTGTGTGAAGATTCTTAACCCTACCACGAGGTCCTGTCAATGACTGCCCGTGCTCGGAGTGCCGTTACTGGCACAGGTCGGGCGTGAGTGCTCGGAGTGCCATTACTGGCCCATGTGTGACTGTGGTGTAGTGTACGTATTGAGGTGGATTTGTACTGTACATGTTTGTCGTGTGAAATGTGAGACGAATTGCTTCATCCCCTCAAAAAATAAAACTTAAGTGATCAGTTCTGATCTGATCTGCTCCAATTGTAAGTAAATTGTCCAATATTTAGTTAATATACGTTTTACTTATAGTTACGCCCAAGTCTAATTTCTTTATAAGAGTCCGGGTGAAGCCAGAACCTCTGTCGGAAGCTTCCTACTGCCCGTGGTTACGTTGCTTCCAGTAGGAGAGAAATGGATTCCTTTGGAGTGAGCAAGTTTTTTCACTCGCAGTTTAACCTCGAGCAAGCAGAGTCCAGTAACGCCTCCAATATATATAGTGTTACTCAGCTGTTACTCTTAATACCAGCAAGAAACAACAGTTACAACGCCTTCGTGATCTTGTAATATCCATAATTCAATAATTTCGTCCTCCGTCATTGGCAAAGATAAAATGACACAAATACAGCTCAGTTATTATGACTAGGATAGCAATTTATTCCGCTGTATTTAAATCAATATTAATCCAGATATTTCTCAAACAAAATAAGTAGAGCAAACCACGTCTGTCGTCGGTGCAAAGAATTTAAGCGAAAGATTATGAATAATTGTAAAAATGTCGAATGTATAACTAGCCGAAGTGTGTGTAAACATTGGGAAACAACAGGAGAATATCAAACGAAAACCTAAAGTGAGTAACTAACAATGTAGAGCAATTAAAATATCAGTAAAGCTTTGATATTAAAAACAAATATTTGTATGTAATTAATTATATTTTTTTGTTAATTTACTGATTTTTTCTTATAATGAACATTATTTTAGATTATATGGAACTGCAGTTGCCAACTTTCTATGCGGGTAAGTTGTCACTGGGTGATCTCAATGGCGCAGTGCGAGCCTGTGAGAAGTTAAACACGTGCGCACTAATTATGTATTACTCGGTTTGTTTCTGTTAGCGAACGGACGATCCGTTAACAGAAGAGGATCAAGGTCGTGTGTGTGTGTGGACAGAGAGCCTCCTCGAGGCCAGTAATGGTAACAGAACACGCCCTCGGCTGCCGAAAACGTCGTGTCATAGAAGGTAGCCTACTGCTCATGCGTCAGGTGCCTTTTATTATGTCAGCGTGTCACGGATTAGGCATTATGGCAGGGATTCTCCCCAGTTCAGGAAGCCAGCGGTGAATACCCTTGCATTGGCTGTCGGAATTTCTGTGTGTAGAAAATGTGGTGTTGCTGAGAAAGTTTGAGGAGGGTAGTGCTGTGAAAAGCAATTGCAAATGTTGACAAAAAAAAAAATCAAATCTTACTCAACCTAACTTAACGTAACTTTACCTTACCTAGCGTAACGTAATGTAACGTAACATTACATAAAACGTAATGTAACTTTACTTTACCTAGCTGTTTCTCCGAAACGGTAATGATGCCATTTATTTATTTTGCATTCTCATTCGTCAACAAATATTCATGTAAGATTCATTCATTAATTCGTATGAGAAAGGAAACATTAAGTGAAGTAATAAAACGCCATAATGATGTCATTATGACGCCGTGTTATTTTTGTGTTTTATAATCATTCTCTGCCGGAAGTTAAACGTTCATATTTGTCGTCTTTCCTCAAAACATTTTATAAATAGTAGCTTCATCCTTGCTACGTAGCTTTCCCCCGAAGGGGATTTTTTACAGGATTTTAATTTGATGAAAATAAACATATCAAATGTTGATTGCAACACAATATTCTAAATGCAACAGGTGTAGATTCGTACATAAAAAGAATATGTTTAGATCTCAAGTTGACTTGAGAGATTTGTTATCATATGCTACTACTTAATTTAACAATATTTGTATATTAAAATTCCTGAGTAATATAACGCTGAAGAGATTTTCTTAAGCGCCATGTATGTAATTAGTAAATAGTTATCGAATTATTATATATATTGAAAGATGATGTAATTTCTTTATGTTGCATAAATTGTTTACTCTATGTTTTAAAAGTAAGTAGATCCAGCCTTATGTAACGGAGAAATAAGGCTGAAAAGAACCGGAGAGGCAGTACGAGAGCCTTTAAAGCTTCCGGTCGGAGATTTAAATGAATGTAAACATAGTTTAAAGGTCACGTGATTGAAATTCTGCATTGAGATTTAAAGACTGCGTTTGAGAATGAACGTAAGTAAACCCATGTTAAAAATTCGAGTTTTTATTGAATGAATGTGTTATTGGAGGTATGGTTAGGCGCCTTTTTGGAAATAATTGACGAAGAAGATGACAGTCATGGTGTTCATGACAGAAAACTGGATGATCATCTCTGTTCTCTCTATATTTCAATTAGGGCCCGGCCTTGATGTGGACTTTTGTCCGTGACTGGAGCCTTCAAAAAAAAAAAA
>JAUUDW010525073.1:0-12176 GCA_032361385.1 Panulirus guttatus | reverse complement strand
GTTTCTTCATGGAGCCTGCAGAAAGAAGACAGTCTTTCTGAAACACATGATTACCTGGGAGATAGCAGTCATGAAGCCATAGGTAGTCTTCCTGATGAAACATTGTTACAGCCTGAGGATTCCCATGATCCAGCAGTTCAAGCCCTTGCCACACAGCTGAACACTCAGATAGACCAGAAGGCTCGAGAGATTGATGCTATTGCTGAGAATGTATCAGTACTTACTGAACAGTTAGCACAGCGAACACAGCAAGTAGAGCAACAAGCAGGAGTTATTGGTGAGCTACGGGGGCAGGTGGGTCGTCTTCAAGATGAGGTACGACATAGAGATCTTCAGCTTCTAGCATCTCATTCTGACCAGGATCATGACACTGGTCAGCTTCCGGTAGAAAGTTCTTGGCTTAGTAATGGAAATCCTCTAACAGCATCATCTCAAAGTACTGTTCATGCAGTTTCCCCACAGACTACTGTACCCACTCATGATTCAAGCAGTCAAGAGAATCTTCACAGGCCCCCAAGTAATTGTTCATACACATTGCCTCCACCTCCTCTTCATCTTCTACAGGATAGTGAATGCGAGATGACTCCAGATATAATAGAGCTGGAGATAAGTCATGCATCAGATCGCAGCAGTTTAAGTGCTGTCAAGAGTGCATATTCCACAGATGCAGCCATAAAAGCATACAGTGGGCATCTGGGTTACTTCCAGCAGCATGTAACACCTGGTGAACGGAATCGTGTAGAGGGACAGAAGCTTCGAGGAGAAAGTGTAAAAGGAGCTGGTACTGGTATGATACCTGAACAACCCTGGGCTCCAGTTTCACCTTCTGAGAGTGAGGCATGGAGTGAACCTGACAGAAATGTGTCGTTAGCAAGGATTGGACTTGATGCCTGCACCCTAGTGGGTGCACCTGATAGAGCTTTGTCACGCTCACGTCAACAAAGAGCATCTGCAGCCATCACTTCAGAGTCTGATGGTGAGGGTGCACATGAAGATACTGCTACTTGTACTGCCAACACTGCACCTGCATCAGGGAAAGCCTGTAAACGAAGGTCTGATATTGCAGAACTTAGACGGATATCCACAAAATTGCGTGCTGTAGAGCAGCTAAATGAAACTCTCCGTGCAGAACTAAACATTTACCAGACACTTAGTCAACAAATGGCTCATCAGCAGCATGACCAGCAAGAAAGGCCAAAAACTAGTGATAAGAGTGTTGAAACACACAAAGGTGAGACAGCAGATGCCTCTGTAGGTGCTGAAGAAGAACCCAGTTTGCCATCCCCTCCACCAGTGTTTGCAATTCCTACACCCCTCTTAGAAGAGATTCGTGCACTTCGCCTTAAGCTAGAGGAGGCTATTGCTAATAATGACCATCTTCGGGATCAACTGGAAGCTGCATTAACAGCTCATCCACAAGATGAAGCACGATTTCATTACCTCACTTCTGCTCTGCAGGTAAGTTATACTCCTTGTTCCACTTAAACAAAATGTTAAAATGTGATATTTCTATATGTAACTCTACTATCTTTTTCTTAATATCCATGACTGCTGTGTGCAAATGACTGTTTTGGTTGGAATACTGTACTATATTGGGTAAAGAAATGAAAACATTAATCAGAAGAGTTAATACACTTGTGGAATTTTCATGTAATTTTTACAAAAAGATTTTGTGCATGAATTTTGAAAATGTGTGCTGCAGCACGGAAAAAAGTGGTTATATGCTCTGATGGCTGAATAATGGCTGTGATTATTTCACGGTATAGAAGTAAAAACTAATTGCAAGCCATTTTGTACTGTTGCCAAGGTTTGCAATATGATTATCAATGAATATGTTAAAAGGGTTAGTGAAACCCTTTTAAGTGAGGAGGAAGGAGAGATGTGTAGGTAGTTGTTTGTTGGCAGCCACCGACCACAGAGATATGTTACCAGTACTACCTGCCTATTTATTGGGAGGGTTAGTGATGGCTGTGTATTGAGTTATCACTTTAGTGGTTGTCTAGTTGCACTCCACTGATCTGGGTGGCTGTTTTTTGTCTGCTTCACCCACATGTAGACTGCTGGCAATCTGTCTACAAACATACAATCTCTCCTTGTGAATTAACTCTTGACAACACTCAACTCATACAGCTCATTCCTTAAAACTCCATATTTTCGTGACGTGCTATGCGCTAGCCCTGCCTTTTGGCAAAGTGATAGGAGCAATAGATAGAAGTAGTAGGTAAGAACATTAAGCAGGAGCATTACAAAGAAACAGTGGGTAGGAACATTATGTGGGAGCATTAAAAGAAGTAGGTTGGAACAGTGGAAGAACTGCACAGGTCACCCTCTTCCAATGGACTATTAAGGGCAAGGCACTAAAGGGTAAGAAGCACTGGAGTTGACCAATTCTGGAATTTGTCATGGCCACCCTCTTGAGAGAGTTCCCGGAGAGAACAGGCATCAGAGATTTTTCTTTTCATACATACTAGCCATTTCCCGTGAGAGCAAGGTAGCATCAAGAACAGATAACTGAGCCTCAGAGGGGAGAATCCTCTCATGGCTCCTTGCTCTGTTCCTTTCTTTGTAAAGTTATAGAAAGGGAGAATGGTCAGCTTTCCACTTCCTCCCCTCTTATTTTCTACAACATGCAGGGAACACATGGGCAGCATTCTTTCTACCCTATCCCCAAGGTTATAGATATAGAATAGCGATATGGAATAGCACCACTTGTATGACAGTAATGATGATATATTTTTGAGTAGCTTGATATAAATATGTTGGTGCATCATAGCTGTGTAATGTCACCATGGTTTTCTAATATTTCTATGGATGGCTATCTATATGAGATATGGGAGGTGTAGTGACAGCAGAGTACTGAATCATGATGGAGGTTACTGTACCACATTGTATTCGTATTATGCTCTTCTGTTAAGTAATTTGGAAGAAGTGTTGGTAGGTAACTTTGATGATGTGCAAAGGAGGAAGTTGTTGAAATCTCAGTAAGTGCAAGTAAAAACAAGATTCAGTTACAGTGCAATATCATTTTAAAAGAAGAATTAGATGCTAGTAAGGAGACTATGTATTTTAGAGTCAAGATCAGTAAGGATGGTAGTAGGAATGTTAAATATGAGAGAAGAGTCATGCAAGGAAAAAGAATTGGAGGTACACTGAGAACTCTTGTGAAGGGGAAAATTTGAAAAAAAGCAAAATATATAAAAGAAGGTTATGCAATGGAATGCCTAAATCCATCCCATATAATTAGCAATAGAGTTCAAGATAACAGGCGAACATTTTAAGAATATCAGAAGTGCATGATTTTTTTCCACAGACATTGTCATAATACTAACTTGAAACAGCACTGACAATATATTATTTTCATGCTAAGGGATGTAATAGGTACTCATTGAACCAGATTTGCTTGTTGTTTATGTCTACCCTTAGGTTACTAAATTATTTGTGGTGAAGTAAAACTCACACTAAGTACATGTTTCAGTGTCCAGAAGAGTGAAAGAATGGATAGAAGAAGGGTGAGATGATGAATGAAAGAAAAAAAAAATAGATGAAAGACCAGAATGTGGGAATATGTATCAGAGAA
Organism: Panulirus guttatus; assembly: GCA_032361385.1. Taxonomy (NCBI): domain Eukaryota; kingdom Metazoa; phylum Arthropoda; class Malacostraca; order Decapoda; family Palinuridae; genus Panulirus; species Panulirus guttatus. Next base: position 8,599 of record JAUUDW010525073.1, on the reverse strand, counting down.
ATGTTTAAGGATAGGAATGCATTGAGTAGACTTATTGGGCTACCCTTTTGGATAAAGGGAAACAGCATAGTGCATAGGGGCAATTTGCCAATTAAAGCAGCTGTTTTATGTTGGACCATGTAAGCACAGATACTTTACATTATCCTCAGATCAAGTGAAATGAGTGTTGTGAGACCAGATGTTGTAGTACTTTCACTATAGATGGTTACTGTTTTACATTAACAATAATTCTTAATTCTAACTTTTTCTTTTATCTGTAGACTGCTCAGGAAGAAATGCGTGAAGCAAGAGACCGTTTACAAGTGTCACAGGTAGCAGTTTGTGAGCAACAAGAAAAATGTAACAAGATACAACATAAATTGCAAGAGTGTGAGGGCCTTCTAAGTCAGTGCCAGATACAACTGGAAGCCTCACAGACTGAAGCATCAGGTGCAAAAGTAGACTTAGGTAATGCTCAACAGCTTATGCAGGAGAAGGACTTGCTTGTCCATGAACAAAAAGAACAGTTGGCTGAAAAAGAGCAACTCTTGAAAGAAATGGAAGATAAAATTAGTCAGCTCGAGACAGATGCTGCCAAGAACCCAGATCGTGATGAGCATGTACAGAAATTACAGACAGAACTACAGAAGCAGGAATCACGCCTGCTCCAAGTCAATAAAGAACGTCTGTCTCTCGTTGGCGAGCGTGCCCGCCTTCAGGCACAGCTTGCCTCTGCCTCCACCCAGGCCCGTCTGCTTCAAGATGACCAACATGATGTGGAAGAAGTAGGTGAGGAGCGAATTTCTTTATTTAATCAAACTGATTCTGAACGAGTTACAGTTGCTTCCTTACAGCAGGAACGACAGCAGCTGTTTACAGACAAGGAGCAGCTTGAAAAGAAAGTACAAGTACTGCAAGAGGAAGTATCATGTTTACAAGCTAAAACTGAGTATCTGACATCTCGCCAAGCACATGCTGCTCAACAGACTCGCACAGAAAAGAGGGATACTACTGAATTATGCAAGTCGAGTGAAGTGCATTGTAAAACTAAAGAAACCGAAGCAGATGAAAAGCATATTTCACTTCTGCAACAACTTGAGGCTGAAAAGTGTATTGTTGCTACCCTTCAACAGGAGCGACAACAAATACTTTCAGACAAGGAGCATCTTGAAAAGAAATTACAAGTACTACAGGAGGAAGTAGCAAGTTTACAAGCTAAAACTAAGCATTTGATATCATGCCAGGCTCATGCTGCCCAACAGGTTGAAACAGAGAAGAGGGATATGGCTGAATTACGTAATAATAATGCTAAACTGCAGTGCGAGTTGAGTGAACTGCGGTCTAAGGCTAAAAATCTTGAAGCAGAAGTGACAATCCTCAGAGAGAAACAGAGGACAGTAGATGATGCACAGCTTTGTTTAAATGAGCAAAAAACACTCTTGAAGCAGCTGACTGCCCAACTAGAATCAGAGCGATGTCTTACAACAAATCTTCAGCGACAGCTTGAGGCCTTCAGGGCAAGTACATCACCAAGTACTTCCCACTATGAAGATTGTAAGTATATTGCAATATCATTTATGTAGAATATTTTTATATTTGTAGAAACAGAAAAACAGTCATTGTGTAAAGTGCTTGTGCTGTACAATTTTAACTAACGTTGCATCAATCATTGGGTAGACAGTGTTGATTGGATACTCTCTGCTGGGAGTACACATGAATAATGTATTAACCACAGCAGACACCTTCAAGCTGAGGGTTGCTATTCCACAAAGAATAGGAAATAATGTAACATGTTATATTAGTTGTTTACTTAAAAAAAAAAATTGCCTTACAACATATCTAACCACTAGTAGTTTGTAGAAAATGTGTTTAAATGTACCCTTGATCTAGAGATATTTGAACCCTGTTACATAGGCTGTTAATCAATAGTTGACCCATAAAGGTGTCATACAGAAAAGCATAAAATAATCAGCTCTGAACCATTATGAATATGATACTGTACATAGTAAGAAATGTACTCGAGGTAAGAAAATATTTAGACATATTTTCTCATGAATAGTAGTTATATTTGTTTTTGATACATATATGCTTGCATTTGACAAGCGTAAGTACAGTCACCCATTTTTTGTTAAACTCAATATTTTTATATTATGCACAGGGCTTATCCATACACAGACTCCTTATCACTCGTACATAACACACATTAGTGGCAAATTCACACATGGTGCATAAAATTACACAAGCCATGAGAAATATAACCATAATACATAAGTGTACTATATGACAGTACAAATGGTGATGAGCATTTACTGGTTTGTTGGAAATGAACCAGCACCTCTCACTAATACCAGTTCTATCTTTTGTAAATTTATAATGTAGAACATAATAATGTGCAAATCCCTAATACAGAATTAAAGAAGGGAATGGATGTTACACAACAACCAGTAAAAGAAGTCAGCTGTGCTTGTGAGGGTCTGTCATCGTGGAGCAAGTAAACAGGTGGTGGTGGTAACTCCAACTCTGCCCATCTCCTATAATAATATAGGTGTATTGTGCAAACACTGAACATAAGGGACTTATAAAATAATAACCAATCAGATTTGCCAGTTGTGAGGGTCTGTAGAGGAGGGGGACAAGTGGTGTTTACTGCTCTGCCAACCTCTCCACCACTGACCCACTGCTAGTGCTGTATCGAACATATTCTAGATGAAAATTCATGACAATATGGTTTAAAGTACAAGGTAGAGAGAGAGAAAAAAAAACAAAACATGGATATATGTAGATAACTGTTGAGCATTAGGGGAATTGAAGATGGTAATGGGAACTTCATATGGGCAGTGGAAGGGATTTCATGTGCAAGGGTGAAAGTTTGAATGCAGGTGAAAGCCTTGCTGGACAACTTAATTTATTGTGCAAGTGAAAATTTTCGAAGCACTCAAATAGTGTAAAATATGTTTCCTAGTATTGTTGGGAGAGGAGAGGAGTTGCAGTTAGAATGTGACTTATTTCTTGTCTCACTGATATTTTTTCAACAGCTGTTTTACCAAATGCAAGCGATCGGGCTTCACATGAAAGTGTCACCAGTATTGAGTTCTTCCGGCCAGTGCCTGATCCAGGTCTTCTGAGGAAACATAGAGCAGCTTCTCTTAGTCCCACTTCTATAGGCAAAGAAAAAGTGCAGGAGCGTCGCGCTTTAAGCAGTAGCCGCAGAAGAGACAGTAGTAAACGAACCAGCACTCACTGGAGTGAAGACAAAGAGAACCTTCTTATTGCTACGACCACAGTAACAACCACTACCAGCACCGGTAGTAAACGAAACCGACGTCTCTACAATGGTAATTCAACTGAAGGAATTTTATCTCAACAAACTGCTCCACCGCTAATATCTCATCACCCTGAGGAAGAAGGTGATGGTGGTACTACTTCTGGGGAATCACCTGACTTGGGTATTGGATCAGATTATCACTTCTCCAGTTTAGAGAGAGGAACTCGCACGCTACAATCACTTGTACATACTGCTCATGATCTCCCACCACCTCCGTTGTGCTCCGAATCTAGTGAGTTTATGTATATATTTCCAGTGAATGTTCTCTCCTCAGACCACTGCAAAAAGCCATTATTAACTAAGTTTAAAATAACGTAAAATCCAAATAAACACCTGCCTAAATTTGGACTGCAGTACAGGTTCTTAGCAATATTCATTAACAATTTACACCTTAAGATTTTCATTATAGTGAGAAATTCACATTTATAATAGTTGTACAATTTGTCACAAGTTCATGTTAACATCTTTTCTTGACTGCAGTACATTGTCCTTTGCCTTGCTACTAATATGCCTATCTGTCAACTTGGAAAGAGCTTTTACCTTGTCTGCTGGGAAAGCTTCTCGTTAATAATAATTCTATTTCTGTGACTAACTGCAATGATATTCCTAAAGCACAAAAGCTTAGTTTACACTCATGGGTAAACATGTTCAAATATGATAATATCTTTGATATTTGTCTAGTGCAGTCTTTCTAAATATTGCCTTATATTACTAAATGGAACCCCTTCTTACAGTACCTCTGTGTATGTCTGATCTAAACTTGCTACTAAATCACAGTTCATTCCCTTCTACATTTGTTTCTTTTATGGTAAGCTTTTAACACCCAAGGACCATTTGATTTCACTCCCACCTAGATTTTCTGTTTCCAAGTAAGGGATACTTTTGCAATGGTTTACACGCGAGACAGCGATGATTCAGACTTAAGGTGGTGTGTCTAGGATTATAGGCAACTAAATTTGTAGTCAGTCTGATTTTGTAGTTTAAAGATTGCATTTAATTTGGTCCTGGGTATTGAAAGCACGAGTTGTACTAGTTATAGTGTTTAGGTTCTAGATTATCACCACATAGATCATGAGCTGATGGTTCTTTGTTTCACTTGTATGGCTGCAGATCTCCAGCAGTTCCTGAGTGAGTACCCAATAAGTATGCCAGTCAATCTTGTAGTTACATATCAAGGGTCGATCCAGTCTTGTTTCTCGGTTTGAGATATATTTACTTACACCTGTCATTCCTAACATTTTATGGTCTCGTGAGTAATGTACACCACGGTTTTACGTTCCCAACTTGCAGTGTTGCACTAAGACTGTTTTATCACCTTACAAACCAGTTTTACTATTTTCTTTACACTGCAGCAGGAAAAAAAGTTTCATTTCATTCAGATGTTGAAAAAAATCCATTTGGTAAAAATCCTTAATTTTGAATACTAAACAATAAATTTGAAATGTAAATATGTGTTGTGTCAAAGGACTTACTTTTGAGGGCTATGTTTTGGAAACTTAGCTTCAGACGAGATACAAAGCCTGATGTCACGATCACTAGTCAAAGATGTATCATATGCCTCTCTTTGTTAGATGGAATGATTTTGGTGGTGGTGATGCAGGTGATGATCTCAGTTCTTTTAATTAAAAAGAGAAGGCAATCTGGATCTCCCAGTTATCTCTTGCATGTTTTAATCATGCTTTTTTGTGTCATGTTATCGATGTTTAAGCATTACGGTGCTGATGCATGTTCTGAGCTATATAATTATTCCTCATGTCATGCCAAAGAATGGTAATTTGCGCAGCCACTAATTATACATACAATCTAGCTTTCACATATATTGTACTGAAACCAGAGCATAACATCTGCTCTGCTTCAGCCCACTGACTGCACGTCATCCCCTGCATATACCATGTCAGTCCAACTCATTCTGTACTATGCATGACCACACCTTATGAATGTTCACCCCCACAATACCTAAAGGCTTCTTCATGCTTTAACTCTTCCTTGGTCTTTCCTTCCTCTCAGCTCCCTCTGCTTCTGACATGTAGATCCTCTTGGTCAGTCTTGCACACATCCTCTCCATATGTCCGAACTATATCAGCACACAATGGCCATCACTGTCTTATTATATCAACACAGCATGACTCTCTTACATGTCATTCCTTATACAAACAACTCGCCTCACACCACACACCATCCTTAGGTGTTGTGTTTCCATCATATACCCCCTCTTCCTTTTCTTGCACTTAAGGCCCATATAATAACCATATTTTCAAATGCACCCATCTTTTCCTCATCAGACAAAACTTTGTCCACATATTTCTAAATGCACCAAGGGCATAAGCCTTCTATCCCACCTTATGACTTACTCCATGCTTACATCTACTGCCACATCCACTATCAGGAGCTAAACACATCACATCCTCCAGGTCCCTCCTAGTTCATACACTCAAACCTTTCTGTGTCATCTCCTTGATGCATCTGGTTACAGTATTGTTTTTTATGTTTAAACTTTCTCCTTTTACACACTCTGGAGTGTCCCATTAGAGTTGTTGTTTTCAAACAGCAACTGGTTTTTCCCCCTTCCAGCACACCATAAACCCATCCCTCTTTTTAAAATCCTTGCATTCACCTCCCTCATCACCCTGTCTATAAACAGTTTAAACAGTTGTGATGACATCACACATCCTCAATATAGACTCACATTCACTGGGAACCATAGCCCCTACTTTTGTACTTGGACACATGCTTTACTCAGGTAAAAACTCTTCACTGCATTTAATAGCTTTACATTTATCCCATATTTTTGTAGTATCTCTCACAAGGCTGTGTATGTGCCATGTTGTATGTATCTTAACATTCTAACGTTGTACAATACAGTACTGTAAACCTAAATTTTTGGAGCAACACAAGGAACTGAAGACAGAAGGGACTTGTCCTTTGTGACTGTCCTTAAGTTCTAATAGAGGGGCTCCTGTTTTAAGTTGTTCAAAATATTGAGGTTTTTGTGCATGTCAATGTTTGATGTGTTAAAGTTTGACGTGTGCTCGGTTTTTCAACATTTTCTAACAGTTTTATTGCACTGTGCACTTGCTTGATCTACATATGAAAACTTGTGTTTGTATATTTGTAAAATGTGCATATCTACATTACATATACAGTACCAATTATTCATTTAGGAAATAATCAGGGACCGTATACTATGCCCTGTATTTTAGAAATTTATGTTTAAAAGATTTGTCTTAGAACATACCTACAAGGCTTAATTACAATTCACTTTACATCATGAATGTTAGTATACACATGCACCCCTTTTACCTGGACTGAATTTAAGACAAATTTCTTTTGCCAATAACTGGACAGCTTCAGGGCAAGTCTTCAAAAGTTGGAACTAAGCATGGTTAGTTACAAAAATCTGGATCTAATCCAGACAATACTTGGATATTCAGAGAGTATTCCCTGTTCTTCGTTTCACAAATACCTTGTTTATTCACACCACCCACATACATTTGGCAGTACTTTCATTGGCACAGAGTAGGCTCGTGATAAGTGTGAAGCAAACAGGCCAGTCATGTGCTACCTTTAAGTCAAACTTTGTCAAAACGTTATCTCCTTGCTTCATTGTGAATTATCCCAAGGTGAATCGTATACAGTATGTAATTTGTGCTCTAATACCATCACAGCTTTTATTTTAAGGGATATCTATCACCAGCTCAGTGCATTATTTCTTGAAAGGTTGGGCTTTTACATATGGTGTTGGCTAAGCCTATATCCTTTCATTTAAAATTATGTAGCCTGTGCCATGAATGAGATCTACACTATACAAAAGATGAAAAGGAAGTTCAAGTTTGAAATAATAATTCAAAATAATATAAAAGTTGTTATATGAAACATTTATATCAATGTAGCTTATGTCAGAACTGAATAAGTTACAGTGGAAATAAAAATGTATTTTAAGGTAACTTGAAAAATATATTTATAAAAAGGATTACATTTAAAATTTGAAGCATGTATGAGTAGAACTCAAAAATATTTGGATTATCAAAGTTAATGTAAGTTGCATTTCTAGAGGCTCAAAATCTGCCTTCTATTCATCTGTGGGCATTACTTTGGTTTTTGCTCCAGAGAGCTGGCTGCTTCTGTGCTCTACAGATTACATAATACTCAGCAAGCTGGTGCATCACATGATTACTTTGTAGCCATCAGCAACTCAAGGGTGTGCGGTTTCGTTAAATGTTTCTTCTCCCTATACCTCGGAGCTCTTGGACTGTTTACCCTCTCATGTCTTTCCCAATAATTATGACTTGGCACTTTTGAAAGACATGGTTTTCATTTCCTCCAAAACTCTTAAGTACATTCCCTTGTCTAAATTTCAATTACGGCCTGGCCTTAATGTGAACTTTTATCCATGACTGGGGTGTCGTTCATTTATGTTATTAAATCATTCACAAACACTAAATGAAACTTAGCTGTATTAAGTGTATACACTATCCTTCCACTGTTTCAAGTTCACAAAGTTACTTTCTATAAACCATAGCTTTTCATTTCCAAATTTGCATTAACCAGCGTGTTCACTTTATCCTTTAACTGTAAACAGAATCAACTATTCCTTTATCATATACTACTAACTGTGTTTTCTTTAGGTCACAGCACTTTAAGTGTGGAGAATCGACAGTTGCGGCTGGAGCGGGATACTTTAACAGCCAAGTTAGCGTCCACAAAGGATACACTGAAGGAGGCACTAGAGAAGTTGGCTAAAGCAAATCAGCGTAAAGAAAACGTAGAAAGAGCCATTTGTAAGCAGCTGTATAAGACCCATGATGTGCTTAAGAAAGCAAAAACACATTTGAAGCAAGCAAACTCCCTTCCCCAATAATTCTTTTAAAGATCCAAATGAAATAATGGAAAGTTATTGGCTTAGTGAAATGCTAATTTCTTTATATGAAAACTCACATTTATTCTGTCTTTACAGAAATTATGTAGGACCTGTTGTGATCTGTGACAGATTATATGCTGGCCATTATTAATTCATTAAAGCATTTGATATATCATACCACAGTGAGCTCAGTAAAAACAATATATGTAGTGCAAGTGACGTCAGCGTCTGAACCGAAACTGTCTGTCTGCATGTAAGACATATTGTACTAGTGTACTGTGGTGATGACAGTGAAGACAATCTCAAGTGTCTTGCTCTATACTAATGGCTGTATGACATGTTGTGTACCGTCCTCCATATTATTCTCAGCTGTACAGTATGGTGATAAGTGATGGTAAGAATACGGTAAAACAAGCCCTCAAGGATATTTCCTACTG
>JAUUDW010524851.1:0-11654 GCA_032361385.1 Panulirus guttatus | reverse complement strand
CACCTCAGCGAGGAAAGGTGGTGATGCCAACACCACCGACGCGAGGTGCTTATGACAGCAGAATGGAAGACAAGTAACAAGATCATAGCACGGAGTGGGGCTGGTATTGGGAAAGGAGATATTATTGTTACCACAGCCCAAGGATCACGAGGGACTTCAACTGTCCAGTTCAAAGGTGAGGCATAAATGTGAAAATAATTTATTATGGAGATTATTCATAAAGCATATAAGTTGCTATTATTTCATGCTCTGATACAAGGAAGCTTGATGTTAGATTTGTAATGAGAAGAATCATGTTAAAAGCTAGATTAACTATTCACATTATTAAACCCTACAGGGTTTAATAATGTGAATTTTAAACGAAGTACATAGGAAAAACAGCTTGTAGTCTAACATTCACTAGACATCTAGACAGTTATGGTTAGGATAGAACAGTAAAAAGGCTCTCACCCAACTCCCTCTAGCTGCTTCAGCTAGCAGGAAAACAAATGGAAGAAAAAGCATGCATTGACAAAAAAAAGGAATACATGAGATTTTCCAGGAAAGAATGAAGTGGAGTACTTATTGACCACTTTTTTTATTGTTTTACTACTCTACACAATGCTGTATTATTCTATGCTACACTATGCTACTGTACACTACACTCTGGCAGTGGTTTCACTTAGGTGGGATCATCTTTCAAGTCTGAGATGAAAGAAAAATGTATTAGTGTATGTGTTTATATGTTTTTGTCATTCTTTTCCTTCAGTAAACACCAAAACTGGTGAAATATTCCTCCAGCCGATGTTTGACAATGGTTTCATTCAGGGAGTTATCTTTTGATTCTGGGAAGAAAGAAAGCTATAAGTTATTAGTCTTAAGTTGAAAAACCTAAAGACCTCTTGTATAGGGCTCATACATCTTTCAATTTGCACTCCAATCAGAAGCAGGGAAATGATTGACTCCGTTGGGGTGAGAATTTCCTCAGCGAGACTGCATTACTTTTTCTTCATTGATAATGATAGAGCCTCTCCAAAGGTGACTTTTCATTCACAGTGTAACCAAAAGTAGGCCAAGTCTGGTAACACAAATTTATCAGCATTTGTGTGTATACAAAACTCAAATATTGGCTGGACAGATATTTTATCTGGTGAGGTATTTACTGTATAAAAAGAATTAGATATAGGTACAAACATACAGTAGACCCTTGCTTGCTTCAGTATTATCAGTTGCTATTTTGAGTATCCACATTTAAGATAATGTATGCCGTTTGCCAACTGCAGTCTAGAATTTAGAGTATTTTTTTTTTCTATCTGTTTGGTGAGTATTGCACTGGCCATGAGCTACCTCTGGTTAAGTCTAGTAGGATCCAGCAGTGATGCAAGAGTGAGATAACCACATCACCTAAGCATCATTTCTTGTGCTCTGGCTGCATCAGTCTGTTTTATTGTGACTCTTGCTGAGTTAGGAACTCCATGTGTGATCTCAGTGCAGTACAACCTTTTGATACGTTTTGTGTTGCTTTGTGCCCTTCGATAAGGCCTGTAAGCTTAAACAAGCTATGCAAGTTGTACTTCCCCACGGAGGGCAAGGAAAGTGATGTCTTTAAAGCAGAAAGTGGACTTTTTAGATTGCCTTCAAAGTAGTGAAAGTGCAGTAATTGTTGTGAGGCATTGTGGTGTAAGGAAGTCAATAGTGTTAACCATAAAGGGAAATGAGGCAGCCTTTTGTGCGGCATAGATGACTTCCTGCTTTGTGGGAATACAGAAGCCAAGTACACTGCATCAAGTGTGATGTACTGCCATCATTCTTTACAGCATTATTTTCTTTGTTACTTTTCTGTTCAGTTTTGTTCTTCATTACTTCTACTTTTGTAGAAAAGCATGTTGTTTCTGAGTTATAATGCACTGATTTTTAATTGAAGTGTTCAGTATAGAATTTTAGGTACTTCTTTCGAGGGTCCCACCCCTTACCCCATATTTCCAGTAAGCCTCATTCCTTGCTAAGGGACTTTTGTAGTTTGAATTCAAGCCTTGAAAGAAAAAATAGAGTGGGTATTGTAATGATGGGTAGTGTGAAATCATGCCTGAAAAAAAGAATGTTACAGTATACTGGCCACCTGCTTGCCTTAACGTTTTTTTATAGGGTCTTCATTTATGGATAATACTGTACAGTACTTTACCTGAATTGGAAATAAAAAATTACTCTCACCATGATATCTGTGACCAGGGGCATGGCATAGAGTCAGATAACCCACTTCATTATTTTTTACCATCTTTTTCCATTTTTTTCTCTATGCATGAGTTCTTTTTTGTTTTTCGTGTTTTCTTCTGTTACGTGGTGTGTGTTCCATGTATTTTTGGTGGTTTAATACAGATATTGAGCATTTTCTAGCCTTTGGTTTCTAACCTGTTTTCTCACTGTACATGACTTTGTTAACAATAAGTTATTGTGTAACAGCATGTGATAGTCTTTTGTGTATATAAGTAAGTTACAGAACTAGAGCCACGTAAGATTGTGGAAACCCCTTAGCAATGATTGACCAGTCATCCTTCTTGTCATCACTCTTTCCTACTTACTCCCATGCAATAGTATCAGATGCATCCTGTTAGATGTAAATAGACCATCAGCTGTTATGGTCTATGTTTGATTTCATATCTCATTTTGCCAGTTGCTAGAGCAGCTGTTGCATTGTGTAAATCATTCTCACCAAAAGTAGCATCCTATACATTAAATGAGTGATTGTACAAGATAGCCACAGAGTTGGCTTGAACCATGCTTGGATTTGCGAGTGGTAAGATTTTGATTACAGTGGCTTACTCCAGAACTCATAAGCAGACCATATTTCAGGCTTTATTTTGAGCTTGGGAATTGAGGTCATTAGATCATGGAATGTCCAGATTTTAGAGGCTTTTGAATCTTGGAATTCCGAGTTTCAGAGGTTATTCTGTATTGATAACTACTGTGTACACCAAACACTGGAGTAAATATCATAACAATTTCATTAGACTAAATGGTATATATTATAACACCTTTACATTTGTAAAGTAAGATTCTTGAGATGGGTGCTACTATCTATCTATCTATCTTCTACCTATTTGTCTATATCTCTGATACCCATTCCCTCCGGGAACTCCCATGTCACAGGTGGTCTTCCATTCACACTAACCCTTTTAATTGTACTATCATACACTCTCCTTGTAAACTCCCAGTCTTGCATTCTTTCCACATGCCCAGACCATCTCAAAGAATTACGTTTCACCCTTTCTGCCACTCCACAATTCACTCCCTTTGCATTCCTTGTTATATATACCAAAAATCTCATACACCCTTTCATTTCTTTCTTCATTCCATCTAGTCACACCATATGCTCTTCTCAAATAGCTCCTTTCTACAGCCTGGATTCTTGACCTATGTACCTCATTCCATGTCCATGTTTCGGCTGCATAGGTCTGGGTTGGAGGACTGTGCTGTCCCTTAATCATCACTACACTTCCATGCTTACACCGCTGCCCTTCATAACTCTGTTAAGGGACCCAGTGACTCTTTTACCCTGTACTGCTCTCTCCTTCCATATCACTGCACTTACCCGAGACAGCTCCCAGATACTTAAATTCCCTCACTTCTTCCAGTCTTTTTCTCTCCATAATCACAGCACAATTAAGTACACTTTCTTCTTTCAATTTATATGGTTTTATAGAAAGTTACTTTCACTCCATTTACTTTCAAACACCATTACTTTACTTTTACTTGCATTTACCTTCAATCTCCTCCACTTACACACATCATACAACACACCCACAACCTTCTGCAACTCCTCTTCACTCTCCGCAAACAGGCTTGCCACAAGCCACCATATCTCACTACCACGGTCCATCCCTGCACCCCTTTTCCCTAGTTTCACTTTCATATCTCTTATCACTCCATCTATATATATATTAAAAAGCTACAGTGACATCACACAGCCATGCCTCACACCTGCATGTATCCCAAAACTTTCGCTCAGCTCTCCAGGTACATAAATGTGTATGATAAGTTGTGATGTGGCTTTTAATCTTGCACTGGTATTTTATATGCACATGTCATAAATGATTACTGAATGATGCTGTATACACCAAATTGTAAATGTTATGAAAACTTCACCATTATGAAGCAAGTTTTCTGACATACATGCTACTGCTTGTGCATTAGGGTTTACAATAATCAATTTATGATGCTGTTTTTGGTCTTATATTTAATTTTTCTCTATGCATTTGTTTACAGTTATTGCTCTATAGGCTCATATTGATATCATATCTAATACCAACATCATCAATATGAAATGATGGAATATGATATATGATAAAATAAATGAAATAAATGAATTTGTTTTCATCCTGGTCCAGACCACACAATTTCTTATTTGTGTGCAATGTAGTGCATAATTGTACTTGTTTCCTGTCTTCCTACTTTATAATTCTGTGGCCTATTGAGAATAAGGCTTGTAGGAGATAGTAATGGACAAAATAATGCAAGTGGCTAACCTTACTGCAGAGGCTGTTTGCACCCTGGCAGGTCACTGAAAAGCCACTCAGGGTTAGAAGCACCTAAGGGCAAGTTGTGGATAATTCACTCAGCTCATCAATATCTTCCTACTCTAATACAGGCACAGCTCCAGTTTTCCTTACTTTCATTTTCAACATTATGTTATTTTCGTCACACATGATGTTTTTGTTGTAATTCATTTTCCTAGTTCCACTGCCAGAACCAACTATGAGTCTTGAAAGTCTAAAGTACAGTAGTAAAGCTGCAGTCAGTACAGAAATTTGAATATATTTTTTTCATTTACCAAGATCACTCACCTGCTGAACAGGGCAGATAGCCATCTGAATCATCACCACTATCTTTATCAGTGGTATCAAAGGTGTTTTTGTTATCATCAGAGCAATATTCTCTTGATTTTTTTTTTTTAAGCCACCTCTCCTTACTCCACGAGTTTTTGTGATGAAATGAGGCATTCTGAAAACATACCCCACCTGGGTATAGAGCAAACTATCCTGAAGTGATGGCAGCACCTCTTGGGGACAGTAAATAGCAGCCTAGCTGGTTATGCATGGTTATCATCAGTGCAATATTCTCTTAATATTTCCTAATTTTTTTCTCCTTGCAAGCCACCCATCTTTACTCCACAATTTATTGTGATAAACTGAGGCACTCTCATAACATACCCACCTGGGTGTAGTACAAACTATCCCCAAACAGTGGCAGCACTTCTTGGGGGAGCCAAGTGATGGCAGCACTTCTTGGGGGAGAGTAGATAGCAACTTAGCATGCTTGATTAAAAAAGTGTGAATCAAGTCCTGCACTTAGTGGATGCTACTGTAGGCTGTCAAAAACTTACCGTCACATCTATCAGACAAAAACAGTGAATTGGTTAAGAAGGGACAGATTTTATGAGAGCTCACCAATGGAACAAGAGCAAAATTAGGGTAGTGATCCCTTTTTTTATGGAGTGACTGACAATGGATGTAGGACTTACAGCTTGGAACTTCAGATAGAACTTCATATACTTCACCAGTTGAGGATGATCATGGAGAATGATCATGGATCTCTCCTCACCCTGATGATGACTTGGCAGCCGGAATCTTTTCAAAACTATACAGTCTGACCCTACCCCTTTACAGGCCTATAATGGTCCTTTTTTTGGGTGTTCCTCAAAGGAAAAGTAGGCAGTTTCTTAGCTTCCACCAATATCAAAAAACATTTGTCAAAGAACCCACTGTAGCTTAAGAATTGTTGTAAGTTGCATTAGGTTCTTGCTTCACAGATGTGGGGCTTTGGTGATCACTTCCTTCCAGTGGGTGAAGAGCCCTCTCCAGATCTTAGTAAGCCTTGGGTCCCATCCCCTTGCTATTAGTTGAAGGACTCTGAGTCTGACTTGGAGGCTTCTTATAAAGATCTAACTAGATTTTGATTTAGAGAACAGTTAGTCTTGAAGAAAAGCTGAACCCCCATTCTCCATAGATTTTAATGGTTCGTCCTGCCTTTTTTTAAGAGACCACTTGCTGCCTACTGGTTCCAAGTTTGACATCAGTTAACTGGGAGCTTGTTTGTGGTAGTGAGAAAGCAAGAAAAGCCTTTATAACCTGTTTGAATCAAACAAGTTCTCACAGAGATCAGAAAGCTGGTCTCTGTATTCCTTGATGTTTCAGAGGTCCTTAGGGTTAGCACTGTTGATCTTGGTGAGAATGACTTTCTTTGGCTTTCAAGACTGACATTTTCCTTAAGAGGAGTTTCTTGCTAATCCTGATATGTTCCAGTGCCCTAAAAATGCAGAATCTCCTCAAACAAGAAAATTCACATTACTTTTACATTTTTTCAGTAATGTTAGGGTTGAGACTGCTCAGTCTGTCTTAGACTTACTCTTGAGGAGTCTTCTAGATAGGAAAGGAGTACTCCCACAGTTTTAGACTGAACAAATTTTCCCAAGGCCTTGTTGATCATGTCAGGTACAATTGGAGACATTTAACTATGTGTTGTTTGAACCGTCAAGTGAGGGTGGGGCATCTGTGCCCTAGTAATTTTTTTACTTCTGCAGTTGGGGCATATATGCCTTGGTATTTTATTTTTTTTTACTGCAGATAGGGATAGAAATATGGCCATTAATGTTCGTAATGGGATCCCACATGTTGTTTCCAAACAGTACAGCCTAGATTTTCCTCATACATTGGTCATTATATGTGGAGATGTCTAGGGAACTTCTGTGTGATCTGCACCTTCACATTATGTAATGATTTTTGAAGCTGTGTCACTCTTGCAAGATGATAAATATTACTGATGAAGACCCTTATTATTCAATTTGTATGTGACAAAAACACTTACAGAATTACCATGCATCTCTCTATGCATGCATAAAGATACTTCTGTTGTACCTCATATGCCTGACAACGGAGCAGCATAAATTAAAGGACATGAAGTAGACATAAATAATGCCTCACTATATTGAGTTATATTTCATTTTATATTGAAAATTATATTCTAGTCAATTGCAATAACAAACTTGAGATTGTTTTTAGAATATTTGAGGATATCCCACACTCAGAGTGTACCTAGATATTATGACTGCCACAGTTGAAGGGTTAATTTATCCCTTACCTTCAAACCATCTTAGGAACTTTACTCGAGTTTGCTGATTTTCTTTACCTTTTACAAATCTTGCCCCTTTCTAACAGAACATTTGATTTAGAGTTCTTTGGGAGAGACTTTGGGGTAAGCCTTGAAATAGTTTTCAGTCCATTCAGAGAGACCTGTAATTCTTTTTTTCTAAGTGGTAGTGCAGATGATAGGGTGTGGCTTCTCTTGATAAAAGAGAACAGTTAGAGTTATTTTATTTTTCAGCTTTATGTGACAGTCATTTTCCCCATGAGGCAGTTCAGAAGGTCTAGAGCTGACAGTATGAAGAATATTGTTATTTACCCTGTCTCTTCGAAGGAAAGTGTAGGAAGGAGATAGCCAGTTGGCGGCTCTGTTATACTTACTCTTAAGGAATATCTCTAAAGGGTTAGCTGTTCCCTCCATACTCCTCTGAGAACGAAGATCCACTGAGCAACTCTTAAGGAATATCTCTAAAGGGGTTAGCTGTTCCATCCATACTCCTCTGAGAATGAAGATCCACAGAGTAAAAGTGCATTTCAGTCCAACTCTACTGGAGACTGGAGGTGACCTTTCAAAGACAGCCCTTTTAAGGCCATCAAGCTGGGTCTTAGTTAGGTTACCCCTGAAATTCCTCTTTGTCTGTTAGGACTGGCTTCAGAACAAATGAGATTTTTGGAAGTTTCAGTAAGTGGATTTATCTAATGTTTGAAATATAAGAAAATAAGAAAGAGGTGTGGTTAGGAGTTGGAAGTTGAGCAACCCCTGTCAAAGAAGTTTTAGGACAGCCCCTAACTCGTCTACTACAGGCTTATACAAGAGAAATTGTAAGGCCGGGATGTCATAGAGACTGCAGGGGGACCAGTTTATATACTTTTTCTGGTCCAACAAAGGGAGTCTACTGGAAAAAAATTATTGTGGATCTGACTTTGTCAACATCCACATGTTGTAACTGAGGTTCAGTATGACCACATTACCGAATGTTTGCCAGACCTTACAAATAGACATCTAGAGTACCAGTCAGGACTTCAGGGATGCCTACTGGCACATTACAGTACCCAAGAATGAAGGAGGTTTCAGCAGTATTAATTCTCACTCAGAAATAAGAATTCAAGGCCTTGACATTTGGTTTATACATAAATCTACAATTTTTCCAAAGTTTTTCAGCCCTGCTCCGAAACCGACATCCTATAGAATGATAGTTTTGGCTTACCTTAATTTTTTTATATAACATCTAAGAAAATATGAATTGGATTGTATTGACAACCTGGACAAGTTCAGCTAAATTTCCAGCCAGATCTTTACATAGCTAGGTATATATTGGCCCTTCATCCTCCCTGGGACAAGTTTAAGATTATGCAGTTGCTGTGATTGATGTACAGTCCCAGACCTCAGTGTTTCAGCCTTAATAGCACCAACGTCATGGGAAATTTACTTTTGCAGCCCTGTGAATGACTTGGTGAGGCCACAGGCCAAAAGGTTTCCTTCTGGGTAAACTGATTCTTTCTTACAGGAAGCAAAAGCACTTCCCATGGAACTTTTTACTTTAGTTAAGTGGTTCAGCCTGGAAAAACCTCTAAAACCCATGCCTCCAGTGACTTCTCTTTGGATGGATGCATTGATTCAAGGATGGGAGTTTCTTCTTTGGAGTGTCATGTAGTTGTGGGCCTATGGATGGAGATATTAAATCCTTTAAAAGCAAAAAGGGACCTCTTAGTCCCATAATTTTGTTATCTCCCAAAGTGTCCTGAGGCAAGGGTTTAGGATTTTTTCTTTTAATGGATAGTACTGTGGCATCTTCTCCTTGATTTTCAAGGCACCTGCAAATCCCAACTCTCTTAGTGGGAATATTTTTCTTCCTGTTTGTGTTAAAAGACTTTCTCTCTGAGCACATTATCTCGGAGGAGGATACAGCTTCTGGGGAGAAACCTTTTTGAAATTGGAAACAATGTCAACAAAAATGTTGATGGGATAAGAGGCTTTCAATTGGAACTTTTCCATAGGAGTGGCAACCCAGGTAGATCTCTTTGTCACAAGAACCAGTGCATTAATACTCACATATAGTTCTCCAGTTGCGGATATGGGGGAAGTTGCAATAGATGCCTTGTCATTGAATTGGTTTATCCTGGAACCAAGTTTATCCTTTTCCTGCAGTACATCTGAGAAAAGTTCTAATTAGTTGAAGGGATTAAGTAGTGCTGGAAACCCAGTTGGTACATACAACTGCAACTACTTCAGCTATACCACACTCCTTGGTATATACCGTAAGTTGATTTAGACCACCACATTTTTTGGTATCAAAAAGTTATCTGTGTGTTCTCTCTAACACTTCTTTAGGTAGAGTTTGGAAAACATTTAAAAGATTACCTTGTACATAGTATTTTTTCCTTTTCAAGACATTACTACTGATTTGGAAAGCCTTTCAACCCTTCCTTTAAGAATCAGATGTTAGGGGCTTGTCTGAAGCCTTTTGTTTATGGCCCTACTCTAACTCATTTTATAGACGAGAGTAGGGCTAGTAATAGTAATGACCAATGTAAGAATATCCCAGAACCCTTGTCTCTGGGTTTTTGTTAGTAGTATGTCAGGTCATGTTTAATATATTAGGTCCTTTTTGGGATAAACTTTCTGAGGAAAGCAAAATAGTATCTACACTCAACCTATGTGAAAGCCTTTAAGAGTCTGGACAATTTATATCTAATAGTTTTTCTGACAGTTTAGCTCCTCACTGTCTTCTTAAAACCTTTATCCTTGTAATCTTAGATATTTGAGGATTAGTGATTTAAATTTTATGTTGACTCATTGGTCTTCTCTTTGATAACAACCTGTTATGGATTAAGGAAACTACAAATCTTATATTCCTTACTAAATGTGTAACTTTTAAATGAAGAATAGCTATTTTGCCTATTCCTGAAAACAGCATTCACTTTGATATCATAAAACTTGGATTATTCAAGAGTTTATTGGGGTAACGTTACTGTATTTGTGCTCCTTGGAACCCTTTTTGGTGAGAAATGTGTCTATGTGCAGAAGAACTTTTTTTTTCCCAACCTGGGTTCTACACTAGAACACTTCATGTGAAGCAGCCTCATGTTTGGCCATACTCAAAAAAAGGCAAATAGAAAAAAGGGGGTCTTTGGCACTCACTTCCCACATTCATCAGACCATATCTTGGCTTAAGTGTTGTGGATCTACCCTGTGTGGCTCTGATGCTTTGTCCTTCAGGGGAGACAAGATTCCAGTGTGTCCCTGATTCATCATAAAAGATACTCGTTTATCTCTAGGTTTAATCATCTTTTCTGATAGCATCTTTCTAGATCCTTCTCTGTCATCTGAGTATACTCTCGAGCATGTAGGACAGACTTTAGAGGAGAGAAGTATAGGTTCTGAAACTTTAAAACCTTTTGTCTTCAAGGTGGTGTTTTTTGAGCATTTTCCTTGGTTTCTTTACCCTGCCCTGCCTTCCTCTCTCCTTTTTTCTCAAAAAATTTCTCTGTACCAACTGTAAAAACTTTTGGATTAATGCACATGACTTGCAGAATGTCATGTGCATCTTTGGCTGATAGCCAGTGGGTCAGTGAAGTCATCTCTGGGGCAGTCTCTAATTGGCTAAGAGTGTGCCTGGAATGAGTAAGGAGGCCACTGTCTAGCTCAGAAGGATAGCAACATTGGGGGAAGCCAATTTTCCCCACCAGACAGACCTAGGGTTAGAAGGTCATAACCCCAATATGCCTAGAGTGAATGTCTCACATTTTGGGACAACCCCAGTAAGCCTGAAGCAAATGTCTCATATTTTGGGACATTGCCTGAGAGAGAAGGATTTTTCAGTTTTGAAACCTACATTTCTGGTTATGTGTTGTATATTATAGTAGTATGTGAATTGCAATCATATGTACCTGTCTTGATTTTTGTTATATGATGATATTCTTTTTTATTGATATACAGATGGCTTTCACTCTCTCACATCTGTAATATATTTCATTATACTAGCATAAATTTTATTTTACTAGCACTGATGCATGTCATGGATAATTAGGTTACCAGGAGACCATGGGGCCACTGAAGGAGTCAGCTGTGTGGGTAGATGAAACTATCTTCCTTAACATGGCATTTGGCAGAAAACGACCAATGTCACCAGCCTCTGCCTTGCAAGATGACCCTCTTGGTCTTTCTGTGGAGGGGAATGAGTGAGTATTTAAAGTCTGAAAGCTAAAAGCCCTCTGACATCACATCACTTAATGTGTTTCACTTCATTCCAGTTCTCTCTTTCTCATGACTCACCCCTCCCACATGTTAAGGCCTTAACTTGATTCATCTTTCACTCTGTCCTTCCATCTCATCCTGGATCTCCCCCTGTTTTATTCTGTTCTATATCTCAGACACCCGTTCCTTCCGAAACTCCCATCAAGGGGGTGCCCACAACAAAAGAGTCTCCACTTATCCCTCTCCTTATATTCCTCCCTCACATACACCTCCTGCAATATTTCTCCAACCTGTTTGCCCATGTCACTGGAGGTCTTCTGCTCACACCAACCCCTTTGATT
>JAUUDW010524850.1:0-19776 GCA_032361385.1 Panulirus guttatus | reverse complement strand
GTGAAGGAGATCTGTCTGCATTTGGGGGTGAGCAAGTCAGCCATATACAGCCTCCTTGCAAAAGCCAAGAATGTCCCACAAGGTGAAGTTCCACCTTGTAAATCTGTACCAGGGCATCCCAGAGAGACTTCAGCAACTACTGACAAGCTTACTAAGAGGCAAGTATGATAAATGCATGCATCACAGTAAGACTATTGAAGCAAGCCTATCCCACCTTCCTCAGAATTGCAGAACGCACCATTCAAGAGTGCTACCAGAAACACCTGAACCTGCCTCATCATTCCCCGACCAGAAAACCACTACTGACTCCCAAGTTCTACAAGGAACTACACATATTTCACTGTTTAGGACTGGAGAAGGATCTTATGGAATGACGAGTCAACTTTCCAGTGTAGCAAGTTAAGATGTCCCTCATGTGTGCAAATGATGGTCAAACACCCAGACTCAGTCATGAGTTGGGGTTGCTTCAGCGGATAGTTAGGGTGTGGGGGATTTCATGTGCTTCTCAAGAACATCACAATGAATAGAGACTGCTGTATTGAAGTTCTTCGTGACCACATGATGAATTTTTATGAGATCCATGGCTGCAACTTCTTTATGCAAGAGTGTGTCATGTCTCATGGCAAAGAAGGTCTTGAAATGGTTGTCAGACAAGCAAGCAAAAATCCTTCAATGGCTTGGGAATTCTCCAGAACTGAATCCCATCGAGGAGCTGTGGTCTCACATGAAGCTTAAACTTCAAGAAAGGAACACCTCTTCAATTCCTCACCTTCTTAAAGCCATCAGAGACATCTGGTTCAATGGAATTGACCTTGATTACTGAAAAATCCTAACTGACTAAATGCCGTGACACATACAAGCTGTTCTGAAGGCAATTAGTGGCCACACTAAGTACTAAAATAAAGAAAATGAGTTTTTTTTTACCCATTCCTCAGACTTTTCGTAGGTACTGTATACATGTGTGTACATGTGTGAATGGGTCTTTCTTCGTCTGTTTTCTGGTGCTACCTCACTAATACGGGAAACAGTGATCAAGTACATTAAATAAATAATATAAATAAATATCTATATGTATATGTATGTAAATATATGTTGATATGTATATATATGTGACTATGAGTGGATGGGTCTTTCTTTATCTGTTTCCTGGTGCTAACAGGGGAAATGGCGATCAAGTATAATGGAAAACAGTGATCAAGTATATTAAATAAATAATATAAATAAATATCTATATGTATATGTAAGTGTATGTATATGTATGTAAATATATGTTGATATGTATACATATATGTATGTCCATGTACATGTATGTATATATATGTGATTATGAGTGAATGGCTCTTTCTTTGTCTGTTTCCTGGCATTAACAGGGGAAACGGCAATCAAGTATAATAAATAAATAATCAAATAAATAAATAAAGAAATATTCTCTTGTTTTTAATATCATTTACCTCCTTCTAAAAAAAACTTATGCTCCCTAAAGTTTACTGATACTTGCTTACCCAACTCTAATCTGCCCTCTTTTTCAACCCCTACACCCACCTCTTGACCTACTGCTTTCTCTCATATATCCCCAAATAGTTTGCACTCCTTCCCTGCAAGCACCACCCAAACACCTCTCTTTGCTCTTTCACTCGCACCTTTACTTCTTCATCCTAGCACTCCCTTCCCTTTCTAAAATGCCCACCTCCCACTGTCACATGCATCTCTTACACATGCCAGGACTGCTTTTCTAAATAACTGACATTCCTCACCCTCTCTCCTTGCTTCATATTCTCTCACTTTTAGCCAAATTAATTAATCTCTCTTGGAATACTTCACACAAGTCTTTTCCTAGCTCACTAAGTCTCACTATTCTCTTCATACTGACACTGTTTTCCCTTTTCCAAAAACCTCTAAAAATCTTCACTCTCACCTCCACAAGATAGTGATCAGACATCCTACCAACTGCCCCACTCAGCAATCCCTAGCACATCCAAGCTATAACTTTTAAACTTCACCATAAGCTCCCTGTTTTACTCTTCCCAGTCATCCCATTTACATTCAGTGCAATCTTCCTCAATGAAGTGGTTAGGGGAAGTCTGATATGGCTCTGAGTGAAACAAAGCCTAAGGGTAAAGGGGAATATATGGAAATGTCTTGGGAGTAAAGTCAGGGGTTGGTGATAGGACAAGAGCTAAGGAAGGAGTAGCACTACTCCAAAAGAAGGAGTTGTTGGAGTGTGTTATAGAATGTAAGGAAGTAAATTCCAGACTGATGTGGGTAAAACTGAAAGTGAATGGTGAGAGATGGGTGATCATTAGTGCTTATACACCTGGTCATAAGAAGAAAGATCTTGAGAGGCAAGTGTTTTGGGAGTAGTTTAGTGAGTGTGTCAGCTGTTTTGATGCAAGAGACCGGGTATCAGTGATGGGTGATTTGAAAGCAAAGGTGGGTAATGAGGCAGTTGATGGTGTAACTGGGGGCATGGGGTATTCAGTATTATGAATGGAAATGGTGAACAGCTTGTGAAGCTGTGTGCTGAAAAAGGGCTGGCGATTGGGAATATCCAGTTTAAAAAGAGGGACATACACAAATATATGTATGTAAGTAGTAAACATCAATTGATAGATGTGTAAAAGAGGGACTTTTGTATGTTAAAGTGCAGAGAGAGGCAGCAGGTGGGATGTCTGATCACTATCTTGTGGTGGTGAGGGGTGAAGATTTGTAGAAGTTTTTGGAAAAGAGGAAACAATATTGGTGAGAAGAAAGTGGTCAGTGTAAGAGAGCTTGAGAAAGGGACTTGTGTGAAGAAATACCAAGAGAGACTGAGAACAGAATGGCTAAAGGTGAAAGCAAATGAAGCAAGGGGAGTGGGTAAGGAATGGGAGGTATTTAGGGAAGCAGTGCTGGCATGTTTGAGAGATGCACGTGGCTTGTGAAAGGTGGAAAATGGGCAGATTAGATAGGGTAGAGAATGGTAGTATGAAGTAATGTTCCAAGTGAAAGAGAAAAGAGAGGCATTTGGGCAGTATTTATAAGGAAGGAGTCATTAGGGAATGTATAAGAGACAATAGCAGAAGGTCAAGAGGAAGGTGTAGGAGCTGAAAAAAGAGGCAGATGAGAGTAGAAGTGAGTATCAGTAAATGAGTATCAGTAAACTTTAGGGAGAATCATATGTTTTGGAAGGAGGTTAATAATATAAGAAAAAGAACAGAACATATAGTGAAGGAGCACATGGGAAGTGGTAACTTGTAGCGATGAGGTGAGAAGGACATGGAGTGGGTAAAATGAAGGACTGTTGAATGTGTTTGATGATAGAGTGGCAGGTGTAGGGTGACAGGGTCAGGGTGGTATATGAAGTGAAACAGTCATGGAGAATGGTTTGGTGACAGCCTTAAGATGAAATGTGGCAAGGTGGCTGGAGTGGATGGTATTGCAGTTGAATTTCTTAAGAAAGTGGGTGACTGTGTTGCTGACTGGTTAGTTAGGATTTTCAATGTATGTATGTGAGGTACCTGAGGATTGGTGGAATGCATGTATAGTGCCATTGCATAAAGACAAGGTAGATAAAGGTGAATGTTCAAACTACAGAGGTATAAGTTTCTTAAGTGTACCGGTTAAGTTGTATGGGAAGATGGTGATTGAGAGGGTTAAGGCATCTGACTGGAGAGGAGCAGTGTTACTTCAGAAGCACTAGAGGATGTGTGGTCCATGCAGGATTTATAAAGGGGCAAAAGGGGAAATTGCCCCGGGCCCCCCTGCCAGAGGAGGCCCCCTCTAGACAAAAAAATAATAATTAAAATATGAGTTTATTAATCCAGGATCTCGACTGAACTTTGGCCAACTGTTTCATCATAGCAGGATGTTCCTAAGATCTGTCATAACAGTGGAAACAGATGTCAAGAGTAAAGAAAGACCTTATGTAGCTATTGTAGTGTTTCTATGTATGTATGTATGTACCTTTCTATGTATGTATAACTTGTCAGTTCTAATAACACGCAATAAACCAACTTTGATGTGTAAATTTGGTGATTTGCTGTGTATTTTAATTTCAGTGTATGAGGGGCCCACCGAACCTGAAATGCCATGGGCCCCCCAAGGTCTAAATCTGGCCCTGTGTGTGGTTCAAGTGTTTCCTTCAAAGAATGTGTAAGAGAAATACTTCGAAAAACAGAGGGATTCGTATGTGGCATTAATAGATTTAGAGAAGGCATATGACAAGGTTGATAAAGATGTCTTGTGGAAGATCTTAATAATATACAGTGTTGGAGGAAAGCTGCTAAAAGTAGTGAGAAGTTTTCATCAAGGGTGTATGGCATGTGTACATGTAGGAAGGAAGGACAGTGAATGGTTCCCAGTGAAGGTCATGTGTAATCTACTGAAATCATAGCTCCCTGTCCACATCCAGGCCCCATAGGCTTTTCCATAGTTTACCCAGGACACTTCACCAGTCCTGGTTCAGTCCACTGACAGCATATATACCACATTATTCCAATTCACTCTATCCTGTGCATGCCTTTCAGCCTCCTGCATGTTCAGGCCCTAATCACTCAAAACCTTTTTCACTCCATCCTTCCATCTCAAAGTTGATCTCCCCATTCTCCTTGTTCCCTTCACCTCTGACAAATATATCCTTTTTTGTCAACCTTTCCTTGCTTATTCTCTCCATTGTCCAAATCATTTTGGCTCACCCTCTTCAGCTCCCTCAACCACACTCTTTTTATCACCATACCTCTTTCTTATCCTTTCATTACTTACCTTATCAAACACCTTACACCACATATTGTCCTCAAACATTTCATTTCCAGTATATTCACCCTTCTCTGTTCAGCCTTATCTATAGCCCATGCCTAGCCTCCATACAATATTGCCGGGACTACTATACCTTCAAACACCCATTTTTGCCCTCCCACATAACTATCTCTCCACCATTCTTCAGCATTCCCAGAACTTTTGCCCCCTTACCCCACCCTAGGACTCAATTCCACTTCCATGTTCCATTTGCTGTCATGTCCACTTCTGGGTATCTAATAAAACACTGGGAGTGGACATGGCAGCAAACAGAACCCTGGAAGCAGAAGTGAGTGAGTCATAAGGTGGGTTAGGGGGCAAAACTTCTTTGAGCATTGAAGAATAAGTGGAAAGAGAGGTCCTTATCTGGGAGGGAGAAAATGGGTATGTATGAAGGTGCAATAGTCCCAACAATGTTTTATGGATGCAAGGCATAGGCTATAGGTGATGATGTGCAAAGGAGGGTGGGTGCTGGAAATAAAATGTTTGAGGACAACATGAGGTGTGAGGTGGCTTAAACGAGTAACAAAAGGGTAAGAGAGAAGTGTGGTAATAAAAAGAGAGAGCTGAAGAGGGTGTGCTGAAATAGTTAAGATATATGGAGAGAATGAGAGATGAGAGGTTGACAAAGAAGATTCATGCATCTGAAGTGGAGGAGACAACGAGTACATCAAACTGAAGATGGAAGGATGGAGCAAAAAGAATTTGAGTGATCAAGGCCTGAAAATGCAGAAGGGTTAAAGGCATACACAGGATAGTGCGAATTAGAACAATGTGGTGTACAAGAGTTGATCTGTTTTGTCAATGGACTGAAGCAGGGTATGTGAAGCAGCCAAAGGAAACCATGGAAAAGTCTGTGAGGCATGGTTGTGGTTTCGGTGCCTTGCATATGACAACTAGAAAATCGATGCAAGCGAAAGCAGCCTTTCTTAGTCTGTACCTTGCGCCATCTTCCTAACAGAGGAAATGGCAATTAAGTATGAAAAAAGTTATAAATATATATACATATCACATAATGCCCTCCAATAGCAAGTATTTGAACCCCATACATTTGTGTGGGGGCTGGATAAGGTAATGACTTGGCTACGCTGTCCATTAGTATGGTCCGAATACCCAACTCCCACACAAATGGTAGGGGATTCAAATCCTTGCTGATGAATGGCATTATGCATTCTAGGAAAGTGCACAATGACTGCACTATATTTGTGGACTACACCAGGGCATGTGCAGTGGCCAGAGTAAACCATGGAAAAGTCTGTGGGGCCTGGTTGTGGATAGGGAGCTGTGGTTTCGATGCATTACACACGACAGCTAAAGAATGGATGCGAGCGGATGCTGCCTGTCTTCGTCTGTTGCTGGCGGTACTTCGCTAACACAAGAAACGGCGATCATGTATGGGAGAGAAAAATATACGTATAATTGATTTTCTGTGTATGTACCTCATGCTCTACTATCAAAGATTATTATGTTTGCTACGGTCCTTTTCATACCATCTTCTTTTGGAGATTAACTTCTTTTTATCCATCGTCAGCATTACCAAGACACCCGACCCCTTGTTGGCATTCATCCTACAGTGAAATTTTCGTCAGTGAGGAAGAGGTGGGAGACAAGAGGTTGGCCCGAGGGAAGTAAAAAGGTGAGGATCGCCCCGGGCCGTGAGAGACGGCGCTACCGTGTAGTGCAGAACTGGTTCCTTCTGACCCCTACAATTGACGCCACCACCACCGAGCCACACAAGAGGCTGCCAAACCCTTTAACTCACTACCATCTCTCTTCGCGCTAGTACAGCCTAGTCATTAACAATCATAAAAGGTCTTCGTAGTCTCGGACACCTGAATAAATTACTACTCTAGATATAAGAACTCGCTAACCCTCAAAGGTATGCCAGGAGTTGAAGCACCCTGCGTATGTGGATCAGCATAATATAAACCTATCCCGGTGATAAACGGCACATTCCATGTCACACACTCGCTTTACTAAACTGTTAAAAAGTAGGAAGTGAAACCTGTGGTGGCAGGGGTCTTCGGCAGGTGCTGGGGGGTTCACGTTGTAGGGATGAACATAGGTATGTATCCCCTCTGGCAGAGGTGCTGCCAGTTTGTGGGGCATGGTGGACCTCTGGTATGGAACCTGGAGCTGTGTTGTCCATAGCAGAGAGCTCTGCTCTGGATGATGGCCGTCCGGTGAGTTTGTTCATTATTCTAAAGTGAATGTCGGGGGCCTTGCTGTGGATGGTGGAGCATTTGCTGTGGATGTCGAACCTTTTCTGCGGGTGTTGGAGCCTTGCTGTGGATGGTGGAGCCTTGCTGTGGATGGTGGAGCATTTGCCGTAGATGTCGATCGTTTTCTGTGAGTGTTGGAGCCTTGCTGTGGATGTTAAATCTTTGCTGTGGATGCTAGACCTTTCCTGTGGATTAACGTGCAGTGGAGATGATGCTAGAACTCTTGTTGTCGCAGGATTACGTATCTGCGTTGAGGCTGGCGGAGATGCACTAGGATATGACTCTGTTGAAAACGTCGTAACTCTGCAGGTGGTTAAAGCGCTGCTGTGACTGGTAGGGCTCTGGTGAACGTGTAAACCTGGTGTAGATGATGGGGTTACGGCGTAAATGAACGCACGGATGTCTAAGCTTTCACGTGCATGAAATTTTGGATGTGGTCGGTAGGTCTACGGTGGAGACGATAATGCTGGCAGTGTCGACCGTAAAGCACTAGTGGCGACAGCAAGATTCTTGGGTGAAAGGTAATATATTTACATATGGAACTGGAGCTACGGTACAGCTGCAAGGCAGAGCTCTCTTGTAAATCCTGAGAACTTGATACGAACAGGGGAACTATGGCATGGAAGGGTGCTCCTCTCTGGTGTCAGACACCTTGTTCTTATGTTAGCGCTCTGATGGTTGATCCTCTGTGTTGAAATTAGGACTCTGATGGCAGAGCCGCTGTTTTGAAGTTGGCCCTTTGATGGTAGAGCCCTTAATAATGAAGTCAGCTCCTTGATATGGCCTTGATGGCTACGAACCATAATACTACCACTACTACTACTACAACTAATAATAATAATAATAATAATAATAATAATAATAATAATAATAACAATAATAATAATAATAGTAATAATGATAATGATAATAATAACGGGAAAACAACACTATCATTTTTACAAAGATCATTGTCATTTCTACCAATATCATTGATGTCGATATAAATATTTCCTTATGCAAGAAAAAAACAGATGAATTAGACCGGAACACAAAAATCGGCATTTAGTTCTGTGGCGTGAGGCTCCTATTGGGACAGGTTCTCAGTGGCATGAGGCTTTTACTGGGCCATGTTTTCTGAGGCATTAGACTCCTACTGGGCCAGGGAAGCGTGTGAGATTTGAAAGTGCATTTATGATTCATGCTTAGTACGTTAATAGAATGAGTAATATCAATCTAAAACTTAACATGCTCTATTATTCTAATAGCCTAACCATACACTACAAATAACTGTATATTAAAGAACGCAAATATGACCATAATTCTTATCCAAAGAAGGCTAGTTAGCGAGTTGTTTGTGGGTACCACGAAGCAGGGACTCATGTGGTAAAAAAGTTAAACAACAGTAATAAAATGCAGTTCACATGAGGGAAAATAAGCGTACAAAAAGGTAAGATGGAAATCTACAAAAGAGAAAACAATAAACACTACGATTCATACGAGAGAGAGTATATACTTAGGTGGCGTACATGACGTGGGACATTTCTTCCAAGCACATCTGAAGGCAGACTGGTTTTATGCCGGCTCTGTCTGTGAGTTCCACAGCAGACGAGCCTGTTATGTAAGAGGTCTGTTTATCTTGGAGGTTCCCATGTTTCGCACATGTAGAGCTCCTAACTCCTCTTGTGACATCTGTGACTCACAGGATCGGACGTTACGTTTCGACAGCTCAAGTAGAATGCTAGGATTCTAAAACGTTAAAGGAAGCTATACACACGTGCAACATTCCTATGTTTATATCTACGTATAAAAAGGTATGGAAGAAAGAGAAAATGTGTGTTGATTGCCTGTGTGTGTGTTTGTGTATGTTTCTTTGTTTGGTTTCAGTTACAGAGATTTCTTTGCCTAAATACAGGCTGGGTGTGAGCGAGGCTGATTACGTTCGCCCTTTGGCCTCAGGACTCTTAGGCTGCGGTTACAGGGGGTGTGTTGGGTGATGGGGCCCCCGCCCCCCGCCCCCCCCCCCCCCCAACAGTATGATGCAGTAACCCACATGGTGAGGCATTAGCTGGTAATGTATTGCTGTGCCTCGCTCTAGTCAATATTCCCATAAAGATTGTCACAATCGTACACTGTTTCCTGACGGATGTGGCAAGTGCGCGATCGCTAAGTTAATTGTTTCATCAATATGTAAACATTAAAAATTCTATCAGCGTCTGCTCGCCCTGGTTCTATTACCATTAGATCATTACCACCTAATGGATCCACCTTCCCACGATATGTCCGGCTGGCTGCTTCTGTAACGTTTCGTATGGGCGAATAGCAAGAAAAGATGACTTTCTAATGACGCTCACATGGTGCTGCATATAGCGCACAGAGCTGCGGACAAAAGTGCTGTAAGTAAAGAAGATGACGACGACTTCTCTCCGTGATGCTGCTGAGACCACATATCTGAAACAGGAAAGGCTGCACGAGGTTAATGTACAATTCTCTTTAACTGTATATATTTTCAGCAACTCCTTTTTTTTAGCGACATGGGGTCATCTAAAGGCTTGTCGATAATTCAGCATTAAGATGAGGTTATACGAGCCAATCTGTTTCAAAAAAAAAAAAAGAAAAAAGTGATATATGAATGCGTCATTGAAACTTGGTTCACTCAGGAAGGAGCAATCTTCCGGCACTGACGGTGAGGTTCACAAGCATAGCGGCCATATATAGTCAATCTGGTTTTCGTTAATAAGTGTATTCTATTAAGGAAAACGTTAATTTTTCGATTATCTGTAAATCCATGCTTCTAAATTTCTATTTTCCTTACATTTATTTCTTTTAATTAGTGATCGCAACCCTCACACATTAATACATCACCAACGATTTAAAGCCAGTCTCAGCGCATTATCAACTGCAGAACTTGTAACTGTTTAAAACTGAGCTACTGTAAGTAGGACGTGGTGTCAGTGTCCAGGTCTCCTGTAAAGTCAGGATTGGTGTCGGAGTCTGATACCCAGTAGTCAAGGGTGTCCTCCTCGGGGAATACGAAACCCCATCGTGAGCAGCCGTACGTACTTGACACATGGGTCGTGGGACGGGAGGGCAGGGAGGCAGGAGACAACGAGTGCGGTATCAACTTCGTCACAGCTCCAGCAGCGGTCGCGAAGAACCAATGCTCTGTATATGTATGTAGCATCTTTCTCTCCAAGACGCAGCAGTTTCTTCTCTTTCCATTCCGTCCTGAGTATCACAAGAGCCTTTGACAATCGACTGACCGAACTGTTACGTAACCACTTGATATATTTATTCTACGCAGACGGGAGAAAGTGTTTATTAATGGTACAACTACAGGAGTGTCCGGTCCGTCCGTCCGTCCTAACTGGTCTATTTTTAGCTGGTGTTTCTACAGCCTTGTAAGACAGGGTGGTTGTGCGCCCCAGCGGCCTCAGCCGTAGCACGCACACTCATCTTTGTTTGTTTCTCTAGCTTCGCTTGCAAGCAACGGCCGGCCGTCGCTGTTACCCCCGCGTTCAGTGGCATCTACTTCTGTACACTGTACTTCCCTGCCATCGGGCTGGGATGTTGTTGGCTTATCTGACTATTACTGATGGTTTCTCTTGTGCCTTTTAACACCGCTCGGGAATGAGGGGCAAGCCGGCAACAGGGCTGAGGTGTTGTTGGCAGCCTCAACCCATCTGACTGACCTGGCGTTTATTTGTTCCAGTTCAGCCGTCACGACGACAAACAACTACTGTACAAAACAAATGCACGCATACACAACCACACACATCTGGAAAGACGCATAGAAAAAAACACACACACACACACGCACGCAGTCTGAAAAACACACATACATATATACACAAACACGCTGGCGGACACACTCAGTTCTTAGAGATAATTTTGAACTGATGAACAAGAGGTCATAACACGACACTTCACAGAAACTGGGAAAGATGGACATACACCGTCATAAAGTAGATGAGGACTAGAAGAACACGCTCAGTGCAGGAACAGTAAATACAGAGGGCGTTAAACAGCAGGAATTGTAAGACAAGAGAGAGAGGTTACGAGATGGGGCCCCGCGAGGGGAACTCTACTACCTTCTCGTAAACTCCAGTATGTGATCACACATACGTCCTACAACCAAGCTTGGACCGACATATATCGCATCTTCCTGATGATTTTATTTGGAGCGACTAGAGCGGATAACCAGGAAAATGTAGTTAGAATGCATCAGTGAAGGGTTAGCTCATAACTTAGGCGATGGGTGAAATTCCACTAACGTGAGATAAATATTCAGTGTGGCTATTACCTGTTCACCCCATAGAGTGAGTCTTACTAACGGAAATTCAGGGCAGCGCTAATAAGGCAAGAAACGCAATAGTATAGGAAGAAATTAAAAAAGGAAAATATCGAGAAGCTTATTTTCCTGTGTCATCAGCATCATTATTTGTATTATTATCATCAGTAAGAAGCAGTAGTGGTATCACTATAATTTTGTTATCATTTATATCATATAAGTTAATGAAATACTATATCTTTAGTGACTAAGTAACTAGTAAACCCTCATAAACACCTGGCCCATCTTAACTCATTTATGATTAGTTATCCAGCTACTATTATGACTTCCCAAATCTGTAATAGTTGTAACACCTCAATTGTGCATTTTCAGCCCAATGGCTTTTTTGATTCTATAAACTGCTATATATCTATCTAATTAAACAGCTTGAGGTGGTAATCTATCGTCGCAACAATTTGTTCTTATTTTTTCTCCATAAAACTAAAGCATAAAAGACAAAGAGTTTACAAAGAGACCAAAATACTAATTAAACTAACTGAAGGTTTTTGGATGTTAGATCATTGCAATAATGCAATATCAGTGGAAATATTCAAGGCTCTGAATCGAAGAAACACTTATGAAATGGTCACACTGGATATAGCCTTAGAAAATGGAAATGGTGCAACTGACAACGAACCAGAACAAACTGACATAGGGATGGAACAAAATGATAACGGGCTGGAACAAACTGACCACGGGATGAAACAGTCTGCTAATAGGCTGGAACAAACCAACAGCGGGATGGAACAAACTTACAAAAGGTTGTAACAAACTGACAAAGGGCTGGAACAAACTGGCAACAGGCTGGAACTTGGCAACAATGCTGATTGAAAAGACAAGGATCACGAATTTGAAGGTTTCCAGAACCTACCTTGCAGACTAGGAAGTGTACAGTTTTTTTCTTTTTGTAGATGTTTCAACGTACTTGATGCATCTTAGAAAAATAAATCGTTACCTGAATAAGGTACTGAATTAGTATTTCTCTTGCCTTCGTGGATTTCATCAATTGCCTGGACGGGCGTACACGGTGTTAAGCTTGAGTTTCATGACCAGTTTATATATGTACACTAATCAGCATAACTTACTTCACTCTCAGCTTAACAAACATCTTCATTAATATGAAATAAATGCAGTTACAGAATCACTAAAATCACTGAACAACATCTGGTCAGCCAATATTCCAACAACTTGTTGCCTATTACCAACTCTAAACTACTGAGAGCGGCTGCTCCATAAAACACTTTTACTAGGGGAAAATATAGGGATAAATGTACATCAAACGCCATGATCCCCTGATAATTTAAACCCTTGACTACTTTGTGTATCGTCCATCACTTCGTATCCTAGTGGTAGTTGCATGAGGTAATGGTGTGATATGACCGACTCAACCACCGCCCTCGGGATCTTCAACACAATTTTGTAACTTAATGTTTGTATGTCTGATCTATTGCTCGCTTTTTTCTTAAAACCCTCAACCACTTAAGTACTAAAAGTGAGTGACTTACCGGTGCTTTTGTTACATCAGACGGACAAACTGCACGTAAATAAACGCTGCAGAGTTAAGTGACAAGTTCAGCTCCGCACATGCCGATGAATACGTCAAAATATCTTGTCCATGAAAGGTCTTTCAACCAAGAAAGGTCTTCAACAATTTCTATTAAGATGGGACAGATATAAACGGCTCCTTAGCACACACACACACAACTCATGGGGTTGTACTTAAAAGGAAGCAAAAATCCTAACTATATCGCCTCTAGATGATTCAGTCTGCGCACTGTGTTGACTCGAACTTCTCTCCAGTCGTACTTCAGCTACAACAGAAAATACCTTTACACAAACACTCCTTCCCCAGCGTCATCATCTTGAATACTTCAAGCCTCTCGCAGCTCAATCAGTACAGAATTTTAGCCTCTTACAGTTCAATTACCTTTATCAGTTCATCTGTTTCTCAATTGATTTCCGCTCTTACCTTCAACAATACTATGAAAGAAAATCTTTACCGAATTCTCATCTGCCATAACTTCCTCACAGGCTTTCATTTATGTACCATTATAATATCCATACTACCATAAAGCTTTCAATTGTATATCTTCTTCGCCATACCACCATAACAAGCTTTCATTCGCACATATTCACGCAAAGAAATATATATGATGCATAAAATGTAAACACTAACCTAGAAAAGTAAAGAAAAAAATGGCAAGAATGCATTTAACACCATCGCCTACAAGATGGTAAGCACGCTAAAAGACCAGGCAGGCACTGAAGTTTAGTCCACGGTAGATCAAGATATTCTTATCTAAATTTAAGGGAACAGTGAAGATACGAGTAAGAGCAACAAGCGATGTCGTAAGGTGGGGAGCATGAGGAGGAGGAGGAGGAGGCATGGCCGGAGTTACACTTGCGGGAGGGTGCTGTGCTTCCCCAACACCCAAGTCTTTACACTGTGAGGCTGCCAGTTACTTGGTGAAGGCGAGGGGAGAACCCCATCCCTTAGTTTAACGCGAAAGCCTGTAAGTCATTACGACAGTCGCCGCTATTACTTTTCTATTCATAACAAGATGTGCCAGGTCTCGAAGCCTATCTGAATTACGTTCGAAGATTCTTCCCAAAAACTTACTAAGAAGAATGTGTTTTCGACACCACAACAACTGGAGAGAGACCTAGTCATGCCCTAGATACATGGTTAATGAAATTCAACCCCCGCCAAATGCACAGTGATGACGATGGGGCACAGTGAAATAAGACCAGGCTATGACTATCATCTGGCACGGAGCAAATTACAGGAATCTACGTCTGAGAGGGACTTAGAGGTAGCAACAGTGTCCAGTTTGTCACCAGAAAACCAAATCTTGAGGGCTGTAAATGAGATTACCGATACGCTGGTCAAAATGTCAAAACCGCCATGGAACACGAGGACAAGATGATGTCCTGATAAAATATTTACAAGGTACAATAAGACCCAGATTAAAAAGGATGCTTCAACAGTCTGGTCACCTCATTTAAGGAGGCATACAGGGGTGCTAGAGAGAATCCAACGGCAGGCAACAAAAACTGGACCTCCAGTAAGGAAGTTAAGTTACAGGAAAAGGATTGCAGCCATAGAGCTAAACTGGAGAGGAGGATAACAGGGACATGGTTACAGCTCTGAAACTCTTCAAAGGATATGATGATGTCGAGGACGAGCAGTTCTTTAAAACATGGATGAAGTGAACAACTAAAGGACAGAGCATACAACTAAACAAGGAAAAGTATCATTTAAAGATGGAGAAAAATACTTCAGCTTTAATAATATAATGGTCGACGATGCAATGCCTGAATGGAAGAAATAAGCTAGGTGAAGGAGTAACGAAAGCAATGATCAGTAGGAATTTAATTTAAAGATTACGTGTGACAGAAAAGTTTGATAGGACCCTGTGAGTATCAACGCACTTCTCATATGCATATCGAATAATCTCTCTCTCACTCTCTCACACACACACACACTGTTACACACATATTCACATACCACAACACGGCATACCATAAATTGAGGCAAGGTGTGGCGAGCCAGACACGCGAGAGATGGGATGAAGACTAGACGAGCCGCCGTCTTGACCCGCCAGGGGTAACCTACGGTAATAATGAGTTTGGTGAGGTAGAGATACTCAGCAACGTTCGTCATTCCCCGATATTTGCCAACAAAAAATTTCTTAACTCTCTATCTCTCTCTCTCTCTCTCTCCCTCTCCGCCAGCCGCTCCCCCACCCCCCTCAACGACTTACTTCATCGACAATTCACTGCTACTTGTGAGCGACTTGGGTAAATTACCGTAGATCCACTCCAGATTACTCCAATCGTTGGTATGGGGCCAGTGAGGAAGCGATGCTGCACATGGTACATTAACCTGATACCGACCGGCTTGGCCCCTGGGCATGCATACCTCCTACCCTAACTGGATTTTATAGTTCTGCTCCAAATCATGGCAAACCAGGATATAATTCATTAGACGTGAGACGTGTATG
This sequence comes from Panulirus guttatus, assembly GCA_032361385.1. Lineage (NCBI taxonomy): Eukaryota > Metazoa > Arthropoda > Malacostraca > Decapoda > Palinuridae > Panulirus > Panulirus guttatus. The sequence continues at coordinate 4,468 of JAUUDW010524850.1, read as the reverse complement.
CCACACATCGCTCAGAAACATGCACAGTGGGATCGCACTTGCCCTCCAACAAAACCTACACGTCCTCAATCACCGCTCTTGATCTCCCCCTTAAAAAAACTCCTCCCGGACATGCACCAGCTACTGCGATACGTCCTCTCGATTAACATTACTGATCGATTTTATCTCCGGTGACTCCGAATGGAAGTGCCACTACGCGTCCGACGAAGTTACGAAAGCACAATAACAAAAAAAGAACTTGGCGATGTTCATTTATCGGTGTTTACGTGTCCCGGGTCGAAGCAACTGCACGCCAACACCGACACCAAACCATTCGTTTCTTTTTACCTCATCATGCAACTCCCAACTGGCAAAGTGAGACGCCAACAAACGACTCGCAAGAAATCGTAATCACATATTCTGGGCCACTGGGCACTTGAATCCACCGAGACACACACAAGAAAATAACATCGAACGAACTTGGAAGGGAACATAATGCTCATGAATTCTTCGAAGGGCCAACGAACCTTGGAAGCTTACATAGTAAGCCAGATTCCCATAACCACGTGCCTACTCCACCTGCCACAGCCAGTTACTAGGATACAGACCTTGCACTACATGTTTAGAGTTATGGTCGGCAAGAATGGTGCAGCATTGTTTAAAGAGAGAACCTCAGGAAATGAATTAAGGAATTCGGAGTGGGTTGGAACTTTGTGACAAACGTGTTTTGGGGAGAAATTAAAAACTACTGCAACATGAGCATTAGGATACGATGGAAGTTGTAAGAATTACTAAAAATGCAGTAAAGCGCCGTCAACATCACGTATGCAGTGGAAAAACTGAGTAGACATACGGTAACAGATCTAACTAGGCTATCGCGTCGCGTTCACCTCACGTACCACTTGTTTGAGTGATGTTAATCTGCGTCGCCGTGCGCACTGCACAGTTGTCAATTTTGGGCTCCTCTGAAACCGATTCTACCCATTTGTCTAGTTTTGAAGGTTGTTGTTTTTTCTAATTTACCCGGCAAAACATAGAACAATGTCTCTTGTCTTTTTATGTAGGACACTCGTATACTTTGGTAACCCTGGAAGGACGAAGGAATGGTCTTATTCGCTCACATCCACTCTCCAGATATCATGAATGAATATGGAGAATAGTTTATGGACGTGTGTCCTAAACAAAAAAAAGACAAAAGATTAGTGATTGAGCATGGGTTAACAGGAGGGATATACACAAGTATGCGTGGGTGAGCGGGGTTTATGGTAAGCGGACATTGAAGAGTAATGTCCGATTTCATGTGTGTGCTAAAGAGACTTTTGGATGTAAACGTGCCGAGAGGACAGTTAATGGGTTGCCCGATCACTTCTTGGCGGAAGCGATGGCGAGGGTTTGTTGAGGTTTTAGGATAAGAGAAATCATGAGGGTGAGATGAGGGTGGTGAAAATGAAAGAGCTTGGAAAGGATAGGGTAGAAAATGGCAAAGGTAAAAGAAAGCAAAATCTGGGGCAAAGGCGAGGAATAGGAGGTATTTAAGGAAGTAACCTTTACATGTGCGAGAGAAGTGTGTGGCATGCAGACAGTGGGAGGTGGGCGTGTGAGATAGGGCAGGCAAGCGGTAAGAGGTCAAGAGGAAGGTGCAGGGGCTGAAAAAGAAGGCAAATGAGAGTCTGGGTGGAAGAGTATTGGCAAGCTTCAGGCAAAAGACAATCATGTAGCAAATATATCGAATGCACAAGCTGGGGGTACAATGGTGAAAAGTGGAAGTGAAACTGCTGTGGTGCAGATTAGGGAAAGTGTGTATTGTAGCGTCGAAAACTGGTCGGGTGCCTGATGACTAGACGCAGGCAATAACTGTTCCACCGTAAGGAGGTGGGGAGAATTAAAAGGAATGTGAGAATCATAAAGGAACAAGTCTCCTCGATGGCAAGGTGTATGGTAGGAGAGCGGCTGATCGTGCTGACAGGGTCAGTGAACCCCTTGTTTCCCAGGAACAAGGTTAGTTTAGGTAGGGAAGGGGTACTGAAGATCAGGCCTTTGCACTTGGCCAAGTAGCAGAGAAAGTCTGAAAGATAAATGCGGTGTTGGCAACAATTATGGCCTTAAAAACAGAATATATGATACAGCAAATATAAAAGCACTTCGGAAGTTTTTTACTCTATATGGTATGCATGGCGGATTTTTCAGAAAAGGTAAGAGTTCTTATAACATAGGTAGTGCATGTGTGAAGGTAAATGGTCTGATATAAATGTATTAACCGTCAGAGTTGTATAACGTCACCCTGGTTATTGTAATGTTTTAATGGATGGGGAACTGCTTGACTTGCAAGCGGGGTGGGGTGAATCTGGTGTGACGTTTAACCATTGAGAGATAGAAAGAATATCATTGCAGTTGTGGTATGGGGATAATGCTGTGCTGTTGGCTTAATTAGAACAAGAGCTGGATGAATAGTTGGCCGGTTTGACTATGCATGTAAATGGAAATAACTGAGAGTGACTGCAGATGAAAGCAGGACGTTCGTTTTGAGAGGAAAGGAATGACAAAGTAATGATGGTAAACAGACGGGTAAAGGAAGCTGCTCGCGTTGCTGACCGTGACGCATTTCCGTGCTGCCCACGGTCGAGTCAACAGGTTCGAATCCTAGATGCGGCAGTCGGCCCACAGTCAACCCAACTGCTCATCCTCCCCTAGAGACTTGGTTGATAATTGGATACCTGGCATAGTCCAAATTATATATACAGCGCTAATGCATGGCCTTTATTGATTAGCGTATTCAGTGGCCCGTGCTGTCTCAGCTAACACAATCAAAAGTTATGACCACAGTACCCACACTAGATGTCAGTTTGATATCAATAAATTTAAAGTGGAAAGTTTCCTCACACTGAAGAATAAAAAACTCCAGCCAAAATTTCTTTCAATATTCGCGACTGTACACTTAACAGCAAGTGCGCAAAAATGAAACAAATCAATATCAAACTAGTTAACCACAAAGTAACACCTTACCAACAAAGTTTGCAATCAAATAACTTGGAATCATATATCGTTTGGCAATACATACAAATATCTGAATCTGCTGAAATTACAAAGCATATTCTACCCTGATATTGATTATAATTACTTCTAGAATCATTACATAAGCAAAACATTAATCTAATTACTATGTGACTAACCACGACATAAAATGTACACGAGGTGATAAGAAAGATTTACAATCGTAAACTTTTTATTCGTGATTCTTTCACAAACATAGAATCAATGCCGAGTCAGAGCTGTACAGTCATCCACATAAGGCAAAGAGAATATCAAATCAAAACATCATAATCTCTTTACAAGACCAAGAGAGGCTCACAGGGGTCATTATAGCCTACTGCAATCCTTACTTCAGCACACAGAAGAGTGCTGTGGTCAGTATCATGTCTATGACTGGGTACCTAAACGCAGCTGGGTCGGCTTGAGGATGACAGGGGGTTTCCTAGTAACCTATCCACACCTTTTAACGACCCGGGGAGCACAGGGGGTTCCATGGGTACTTGTCACAGGTGAATCGACTTGGGAAAGATAGGCTGGTCCCTAGGTACTTGTCACACATAGGTCGACCTAGGAAGGATAAGGAACAGGAGTCCCACATTATCAAGAAGGGAGCCTGGCTACTTTGGAAGACAAATGCAAAAATCCCTTGAATGCTACCACCATTTGCATTTTTACTCTATTGTGAGCAACAAAATGTATGACAATTTAGAGTAGAAAATGCGAGTATCTTTCAGATGTACATGACCTAAGGAATAAGCATCCACACCTTTAATTCCCTTACACACCTCATAATTATAAAACTTCTGAACACAAAACTTACCTATTATGGCGTCCTGTCAAAGACAGCCCAAGTCCAAATATGTTAAAGGCAGGTGAATCATCGCAACAGAGAATTCGCAGCCACAACTGCAAAAGTAGATTTCCTCATCATTTACCGCCAGTCATGAGCCAATATCTTTATTCTCATAGTAGCTGTCGTCGGGGTGAAGGCAATCTGTGAGTGATTTGTCAAATGAACTTCAAATGAAAGGAACATTAACAATTTCAGTTAATCTCACTGCAGAATCTGGTATGAAATACAAATATCTAGTTATAGAGGCTAGGAATTCGCAATGGGTGCTCTTGAATTATAAAATCATACAAAATAATGATTTTGATAACATAAGCTTGCAACTCCCTCCCTTCCGTCAGTAACATTCCGTTCCTTAATGTTCACTCTTGACCAACTTTGTGAGTGAAATCCTTAAACTTAAAAGTGCGAGTCGATTATTAAGTGGATTTTCAGCTGTTTTGGTCGGCTGAAGGCATGTTAGAAACATAATGACAATACCCAATGCATCTTCCCGACGAAGTGGAGCGAAGCGGTCGTTTTGACCCGCTTTTTTTTTTTTTTTTTTATGTTGAAGGCTCCAGTCACGGACAAAAGTCCACATCAAGGACGGGCCCTAATTGAAATATA
>JAUUDW010524739.1:0-12179 GCA_032361385.1 Panulirus guttatus | reverse complement strand
ACCACTTATTCCCCCCCCCCCCTTCCCTCATACTTGCTGCCTTGATTCCGTGTTTCTCCCAAACAATCTCGAGGGTATAACACATACTTCAACAGTATTATCACAGCACATTGCACTCAATCAGCGGTAACAATATGATCCAGCTGTTCCAATAAATGCATGTTTCGTAGTAATATTTCAGTGCCAATGTCATCACGACCACGAATTTTACGAGCCAGTGCTGATACTAGCCCATTTCTGGTATCATTCATTAATACAGTTTTGACATTTCACTACTATAATTCCAATTGTGTTACCAACCACAGCTAGAATAAGAGTAATATATTTTCTTTCTAGCCCCACCAAGTGGTGCTGTAATTATTACCCGGCAACCAACATTTGTCCATGTCGTTTGGCAGTGCATGGCCGCATGCTTAAAGTATCCAGTGTGACGTGTGGTAAATAAGTTTTGCCTGAACAATGTCATTCATATGATTGTCTTTATATTAACATTATCATATTATTCTCCTGTCGATGATGCACGGTGGTTCACATGCAATTCAAACGCCAGAAGCGAGTAACTGTACTAACTGGCAGCTGTCACCGAGGACAGCAGGCCTGCAGTCCTACCAAAACACGCCAGGCATCACACATTGTAATCAGAATTGTTCGTTCATTGTTTCATACTGTATCAACGAGAAAAGGAGCAGAGGCTTTTTGGTGCGACTGTACACCAAACATTATCATGTGGTTGACGGTTATTGGGATCCATTTAGATTCACTTGTGCCATGGCATATATGGTTTAACAATTATTTCGAAACAACACTGTCTGGATCACCACGCAAAAGTTTCAGTCGAAACATAAGATTGATTTCAAGTCTTCTGTCTCCATTGCTAGGAATACCAAGTTCTCTCCGCATGTCGAGTACTTTAGTGGTCCTCGGACAACCAAGTATGACTCCTAAGGCTTCATTCTACATTTTTTAAGTTTGTTGATATCTTTGCTGTTATGTGTGTGTTAATCTATTAGAGACCTAATATAACCAAATACAACATTTCATCAATTCTGATATCTGCACCATGATGAGAATTGCCCCCTGCAACAGCACAAAAAGCTCTGAGTATATATGTACACTGCCAGTTTAGTTTTTGCACACTATCCAGATATCCAGAGGAGAAAACATAGTCAGTCGGGTTTCCACATATTGTCAACTTAAATGGTCCACGCCTACCGTTACCAATTCGTTAATTGAAGACCTTGGGTTTATCTGAAGAAATGATAAAGCCAAGGGTTTCATAGGCTGTGTATATTTAGTTGAGAACAGTTTGAATATTGCGATATGTTTTGGTGTGTATGAGATTATCATCAGCATAACTCATCGTGATATTCCTGGGAAACCGTGGAATCGACCTCTATAATGCACTGATTAGAACACTGAACAAAGACGGGCTAAGTGTTCCACCTTGAGGAGTGCCAAGTAGAAAGACTTTAACTCCACTTTTGTAACCTTGAAATAATACAGTGACCTTTCTTTTAGAGAAATAGCGGAGTACCCAGTGCAGGAGCAGGCCAACTGTATCCATTTTTGTTAACTCATACAAAATGCCTCGCTTATTAGCAATAACAAATGCAACTTTTAGGTCAAGAAATGTGGTGTACTTATGCCTTCTATCCCCATGAACTGCTAGGAAAGTAGTGATACAGCTGTGTACGCTTTTGTTATGTGTGAAACAATTAATAATAGGCGACATATGTTCTTTGATTCTGCAGAGTAGTCTGTTGAGCACGATCCTCTCAAAAGTTTTGCACACGCAACTCATCAGGGAGATGGGACGAAATTCATCAGGTTGATTGTGTTTAGCTATTGGTACAATTAAGCTGTTGGTCCATGAGGAGAGTGAATGACCCGATGCATAACTCATATTATACATCGTTAATAATGGATTACCAGGTACACAGAAGTGTAATGATGTCATAATTGATACCATCCTCCCCAGAGTCAGTGCCCTTGCCCCTGGTTAGAGCCGCATCAAGTTCAAACTCATTGAATGGCAAATAACATTCATCGTTTAGCTTGTTTAGCATGAATTGGGAAAGATTTCAATTTCTTTGGATTTCTTGTACAAAACATCCCTAGTCTCAGGTAGCAGCATGTTATAGCTGGAAGTATGAGCCCATTTCCCGATTAATTCGTCAGCCTTTTTGCAGCGAATTGGGATGAGATACTTGTTTGATTTTCTTTCCACTGATTCTGTATATACCATTCCAGGTTTGGCTTCAAGGAGTGTGTTGATTTAGTCCAACGATAATCTGTTCCCAAGCATTCTGTCTGAGTTCAGTCATTCGTTCCCTCGCTGCTCCAAGAGATACTTTTTTATATGTTGAAGGCTCCAGTCACGGACAAAAGTCCACATCAAGGCCGGACCCTACTTACAAATAGAGAGAATTAGGAAACGGGGAAAAAAGGCAGGAAAGGTATCTAAGAATTTTTGAGAAAATAGAAGACCTGTCTTTTGAAATGAGCCAGGTCATAGTTATTGGGAAATTCATGAGAAAGTAGAGAGTTCCAAAGCTTCGACGTGTTGGGAAAGAAGCAGTTATCAAAACGGCACACCCTTGATTTGCCAACGGCCACACAATAATCATGTGACGCAGCAGCTCGCCGAGTATTGCGTGGTCTAGCTAGTGGTGGAGGCACACAAGCAGCCAGCTCTCGGGAGCAAAAGCCAAAGTAATACCTACAGAAGAGGAAAAGTGTACCAACATTGCGGCGTGGGGCAAGGGGGGCAAGTCTGGAAGTTAGCCTGGGACAGTTTATAAGACGGACCGCTCTCGACTCAACGTATATCCCATATATCTTTTCAACCATAACGCGTATGTTGGTTTGTTTGTTTTTTGTGGAGGAAGTGCCGTAAAGTGAGTCGCAGATGGAAAGGGAAACAACTTCAGGTTACTTGAGAAGAGGGAAGGTGGTATTGGTACCAGCAGGTAACGCGAAGCTTTATGTTCATTAACATACAATTTCGTTTTTTATCTTCATCTTCCGGCAGGCCCGCAGTATTGCGTCGTGTGCAGTGGCATGCTTGCAGTCCAGTATTTGAATAATCTGACGATACCTCTGATCTGAGAGTTTTGCCAAATGAAAAAACAATATGCTGTAGGAAAGACAGACAGAGTGCAGCAGTTGATAAGATAACTACTCTGACCCACCCGGTATGTATCCTAACGAGGTCGTTGGAATCATCTGGCCGGTTGGGTGACGGAGCTGGTCGACCACGTCAGGGAGCAGAGCTGTGGGTGGTGAAGAACCCTAGAATATTTATTTCTTCCCATAATCAGAAAACTGACCTATCCAAGTAGTGCAGCGAGGTACTGAATCCGTCAAGCGTGTGTCTTTGTTACCAAATATGACAAAAAAAACTGTTTTCAGGTTGTGGATGACGTCGAGAACAACACAAGATAAGATTGGTCACTGTGGTCTGCGCCAGGAACCCCCAGCACCGTAAACGTTCTCTGCCCTCTACGTACCAAGGCAAACGATGCAGACGACTTTGTAGTGAAGGTGTGTGTTGCTGCTGACCATAATACAGCTACGTTCCCCAGGAGAGATCGGGGAAGGTTTCGGAGAAACATCGTCCACTCGTTCGACCTTTTCGAAAAAACAGATAACATTATATCAGAAGTGTTGCCTCGAATCGACAACAGGAGCGCCTTCTTCAGAAAGGTGTTCAGCCTCGGAAATGGATCAGTGAATCTTTGTTTACAGGAGGGAACTGAGTTTGCAAACTTTTGACAGCATTTTTACCTGCAGCTTGACATGTTCACACAGTGGACGGATTACACCTGAATGAACGGGAAGCTGCGCATTTTGGCAGGCAGCTTAGTGAGTCTAGACTTGCGTTTTGGTTAAAAGAAAAGAAAGAGATGGTGTATAGCAGGCCCATGCACACTCACATGTCAGTCATACATCAGAGTATTTCAGGTTGAGGCACGAGTACGCGTTTGGCTGCTGCTTCCCATAGTTTCTGTGTAGTAACCGGCCACTCGATGACTGGCTGTTTTGATGCCTCCTTCTGTCCACGAACAGCTGAGCTGTGGAATTGTCTTCCTTCTTTTGTCTTACGTTCTTCATAGAATTCTTTTTCCATTCACAGTCAGGTCTACAGACACCTGCGCAGCCCTGATTAATTTCTACTTTTTTTCTACTTCTATCTAGATTTTTTTTCCTTTCGCCCGAGGTGGCCTTGACTTGGGCATGTTTTGCCCGCGCCATCTCGGTCACTACCAAGAAAAAAGATCTGTAGCAAACTGTCAGAGCTGGAGACACGTGCATTGGAAGACAATGATATAACTTATATCCCTAGATCTTGATTAGACACAAAGATTTCCTCGCCAGATACATTCTTCCAGGGTATACGTTCTGTACTAATGGAAAGGGAAATAAGAAAGGCCGTCTTGTCTTGATCTTAGATAATATTCAAGTCAGCGTTGAAGAATCTTGTTACTCATACTCATATACCTCCTTCTTGATACTGTCATAGCATAAAAACTAGAGGGCGAGAGAGAGAGAGAGAGAGAGTGCCTTGATATTCTCGGTGATGAACCCTGGAAGTCTTTGGTCATGAGCCTTGGAGATCCTGGATCCTGACCACCGGAATTCTCCGTTTGAGACGAAGAAAGTGTTGATGACCTCGACACATATCTTGGGATCTCACAGAAAAGTAAACTATAATCAAAACATTGGAGTACCTTCTGATTCATAGTATTAGAAGAAAGAAAGGGACATTTCTAGGATCCTACAGAGTGGTACAAACCGAGTGAAGTCAACTTGTAGAAGGAGTATCCTACGGGAGGATCAGTCACCCAGAAACATCCCGGGAATCCTAGGAATGCCAGACCCGCGTCAGAAAACATGGCAGGTCAGCCAGGCTGAAGTTAAGAATGAAAATTTGGTTTGTCTGGCGTGTGTGTCGCCGGAACCCAGCCAGTCGAGAGCAATCAGGATGGCATCCTGCTCTCTGTTGCAAGATCCGCGAGTTTCCAGGAGTGTCAGGCTGTACACAGGAATGAGAACATTTTCGAAGCTTCGTAGATATTTGTAGGAGGTGACCTCCCTCTGTCATGAGAGCATCAGCGCTGGAGAGCTGGAGGGGAGGAGCGGGAGGGGGGTGGCATGGAAGAAGGAGAGATCAAACAGCCTCCGTCAGCCGCACCAGTCGCAAGGATACGACCACATCCTCCACCTATCCCACAGCAGCAGCAGCAGCAATTACAACAACAATAACAACAATACAACAACAACAACAACAACAACAACAACAACAACAACAACAAACAACAGCAACAAGAAAAACAACAACAAAATCAACAACAACAACAACAACAACAACAACAACAACTCATCAAAATTCGTCCAACGTGTCCAGCACATAACCACATCACGCCGCCCCAGGACCGTCCTAAACCAAGTCTTAATTAATTAACTTCTAACCTGCCACGTATCTTATCTTCTGTATTGAAAAGACCTGTTCTTCGGTAGATCCTACTTACTATCACAACCTCTCCAGTACTATCTGAGGTACATTCACAAGCGGCTTCCCGTCCGTATCTTCACTACGTTGTCTCGCAAACTCCCGTCATCATCACCATCGCTGCAGCACTTCGAGGCCCCACCATGTCACCGCGTCAACCGCTGGGGAACTTGGCTGGATTCTTTTCAACGTGCGTGTGTCTGTGTGTGTCTTCTGTGTGTGTGTGTGTGTGTGTGTGTGTGTGTCTGTCTGTCTGTCTGTCTGTCTGTGTGTATGTGTCTGTGTTTGTCTTCTGTGTGTGTGTGTGTGTGAGTGTGTGTGTGTCTGTGTGTGTGTGTCTGTGTGTGTGTGTGTTTGTGTGTGTGTCTGTGTGTGTGTCTGTGTATGTGTCTGTGTGTATGTGTGTGTGTGTGTGTGTCTGTGTGTGTGTCTGTGTGTGTGTCTGTGCGTGTGTCTGTGTGAGTGTGTCTGTGTCTGTGAGTGTCTGTGTCTGTGTGTATCTGTGTGTGTGTCTGTGTGAGTGTGTGTGTGTCTGTGTCCGTGTGTGTGTGTCTGTATGTGATTACAATCTCTGTCTGACGTGGAGAGAGTTTCACACTCTTGTCACCCAGTCTCTTAGTCTTACATATAAACGTACACATGTAGGCACCCCACAGGAGAGGAATGTGAAGTTTCTTTGCTGCGATTCGTCTGTTGTCAGAATTCGAACCCGGGCCCGTTATATTGATGGACCGCTATGCTAACCACCGCACCACACTAGTAGGTGTGCGTGTAATTACCTATTCGCGCTGCACAGGGAGGGAGGGAGTTCTTCGCTCCTGAGGCTCCACTTTTTGAAGTCTCTCTACTATTACATAACTTTATAAACTTTTGTATGCTATCAGCAATTACAGTGTCACCACTTAGTTTATTCCCTTCAACCACCAATCTTGTGTTGTAAAACTGCTTTTTTACATCTTTTCTATCATGGACTCCCGTGGTGTGGCGATTAGCGCTCCTGACAGTGCCGCATTCACGGGCCGCCCAGGGTCGAGCGCAAAGGTTCGAATCTTGGTTACGGCAGTCGGTCCACAGTCAACCCAACTGTTCATCCACCCCTAGAGGTTCGTCGATAATATGGGTACCTGGCTCAGGCTAGGGTATATATATATATATATATTGCGTTAATGGGATGGCCTTGATTTGAGCCTCAGCTGCCCGTGCTGTTCTCAGCTAACATAAAGTAAATCTTTACTGAGGGTGTCTTGTTTCATTTTACCATGTTTCATCTTTACATCTTTCGATAAATTGTTCATTTCTGCATCATCAGACCGGTTTAAAAGCTTAAGCATTGTGATCAAGTCACTTCTTTCTCTTTTTTCTCCATGGTGGATAAACTTATAGCCTGTGACCTCTCACTGTACCTCAGTTCTCTTAATCCTAGTACAATCTTTGTTCCCCTTCGCTGGACTCTCTCTGGATCTGGGAAGTATAATTTAGTTTTGGTTTGATATACGACACAAACTATACAAACTTGCCTTTTCGTTTTTGCTACCGAAATGTAAAACTTTACTCTTATCAATATCAAAATTCATTTGCCACCTTTGAGCCCAGTCCACCAGTTTGTCTACGTCAGTTTGAAGCTGTAGACGTTCAAGTTCATTTGTAGATTTATTTCCCAGCTTTGTATCATCAGCGAGTTTTGATGTCTTGCAATGCAGCCCATCATCAATATCCTTAACATATACGAGAAAGAGAACCGGTCCCAAGACTGATCCTTGTGGCACTCCACTTGTTACGTCTAACCATTATGAGGCTTGACCATTCATCACATCTTTGTTGCCGGCCAGTCAACCAGTTTCCTATCCATCAAAGTACAACCCCATCAGTGTCATGTGACTTAATTTTCTATTGTAACCTTTGATGCGGAACATTATCAAATGCTTTTTGAAAATCTAGACAGATGACATCAACTGCTTTAGTTTAACGTTTCTTGATCGCACAGTTCAACCCCAACTACGTCTATTGTCTGTCTCAGCCTCCCCGTATCACACCGCGTTACTAGATCACTATAACATCCTCTCAACTCATATCAAACAAAACCTAATTATTCCGTCACTTTCCTCGTCTTATCTTGTCGTCTTACTTTTCATGTGCCCGTCGAGAGCGACATATTTTCTTTTATTATACAATATACAGTCAAACATAGGCCGCCATCTTGCATCTTATCGTCAATACAAACGTAGATATGTCCTTCTTCATCACTACCATTATTTGCTCTCTACATTTTCAAAGTCATCTCAGTTTCCCTTACCGTTTAGCATTTCTTGGGAGACGATGAATTTTGGAAGACCGGTAAAGTACCTGTCATCGATAACTCAACCACTTGAGATTGCATGAGACCCTTGTGTGATAAGGGCGAGTTGGCGGAGCATAAACATGTTTGTTGTTCTCCACATACAAGGAAAACGGTTGGCAGGAGGAATGTGTGTCACTGACAGGGGGGCTGTGCGGTCGAGCCTCCAGACCTGCTGATGCCGCTGCCTCTACAGACTGGAATGAAATATAAGAAAATGGTCTCTTTCTTTAACCCCCTGGAGCACGAAGGTACGACCCTGAGGCATGATAGTACACCCTTCAATTCCGACGGTACGACAGTGGAACAGAACGTTACGACCCTGGAGTACGACGGCACGGTCCTTGAGCAGGACGGTACGACCCTTGTGAAAGATACCTTGCCCTTTAGCCTTACCCTTAAAGACCACGTCAGAAGTCACCCCCAGGAACCGCCCTGTGGGTATACAATAGCAGTTTATATAGTTTATATAGTTTTTACCATCCTTGCAGTGTTCCCAACCCAAGACCGGAACCTCGTCAGGTAACCAAGATGGACGACGTTTCACCCCCATCTGCCTCATCTGGTAACAGTGAGCCGGACTCGAACCCTGGATCTATTTCCGTCAGCATGGTTAGGTGGCACATACGTACGTCAGCCTGGTAAGACAACATATATGTCAGCAGAACAAACGTCAGCAGGGATAGAAATCACACAGACGTCCAGCAGGAAATTGATGCTGAAACTGAGGCGTGTGTTTTTGCCTTTCTTGAGTGTCGCTGTTGCATTGTATGATGTTGTGTTTCTCTTGTGTTGTTATCTCGGGTTTTCCAAACTTCCTCTGACGGCTGGGTTAATGCTAGTGTTTCTGGTGCCATTCCACTGGCACTGTCGGCTGAGTGGATGGTAGTGTTTCTGACGCCGATACCATCCACCAAGCTGTTGGCTGGGTGGATGGTAGTGTTCCTGTTGCCACTCCCACTCATGTGGACTCCCACGACTGTGGTCTCCCATGCATGTGGTCTCCCACTCCTGTGGTCTCCCCCACTTATAGCTCTCACATTTATGGTCTCCCACACTTGGCGTGCTGCTGGTCCTCCAAGTCGGGATGGTGACATCGCCAGGCGCCCTGCAGATATATCAGACTTCTCTTGAGAATGTGTCTGACTTCAATGCGTCGGGCGGTCTAGCGACCGTATTTACGGCAGCTCAGAGCGTGAAGCCCGTGTTGATCAACCATACGTCTGTCGCAGATCTACCTGGAGATCTGGGTGGGCAGGAAGGACAGGGCTATCGTGCTGTACAGAGCCCCCGGAGACGAGGGGAAGGGCGTTGAGAGCCACCAGCAGGAAATCACCAGCTCAAGGGGCGCCTTCTGCTGGGGACAGGCCCTTTGTCCAGTGGCTGAGGATCGCTCGAGCATGCTGGCGGCCAAGTTCCCTGTGATGGGGGCTGTCCCAACTGGCCCGGCTTTGGTCCACTGAAAGCTACGACCGCCACTGGGAGGATTTCACCTATCACGGTGCCCTCTGGGAGCAGCAGAGGAACTGAAATCAAGTGGAACCAAGTGGGAAGTTGTGAGGTGAGGACGCCAGGAGCTGGCAGTCTGTCTGGCAGAGACGCACGACTCAACTGCTGTTGTTGGGAGGGGAATAAGTTCTCGAAAGCTGACGTTTTGGGAGGGATTGCTGGACAGTCCACCAAGCGGTACCATTTTACTGCAACAATTCGAGGGCTGGGGAGTGGGAACCTCGCGTCTGGCCACGCTGGGAGAGTCACGTCTTCCCTGATGCCTCACTGGGCTGAGATAAGCTACAGGTGATTACCCTCAGCGCCAGACACGGCACCGTTCCTCTTCACGTACTCTGCGCTGGCTTGGTTGGGGAGGCTAGCTCTCCACCAGCGCCCTGGTGGCTCAGCGGCAGTGGAGTGCCAGCAGGTCAACTGCTAGAAATCTGATGCTCCAGGTCATACTCACCTAGAAGCAGCGGTGAAGTGAACCTCTGTTGAAGATTGTGGTAACGGCAGTTCGCAAAATGAATTTGAAGTGTGTGTCTGTGTTAACTGTTTGTAATCTCTATTTATGTCTTACAGGGAGAGAGTTTTACGCTGGTGTTGCCCCATTTCTTATCTTTGCATGTAAGTACCATGTCTTTATTTTCTTATATCTATGCACACATACTCACCCCAGCCAAAGCCAGGCACCCATTTATCGACCAGCGCAAGAGGGAGGGTGAACACCTGGGTTGGGTTGTGGGCTGAATGTCATTCCCAGGATTCGAACCCATGCAAGCCTGACCCCGGATGGAACCTTCCTGATTCATGGTCAGTAACGCTAACCACCACGCCACGTGTATGTGTGCGTGTGTGTGTGTGTGTGTGTGTGTGTGTGTATTCAGGGATGAATTATCGTCGATGTCGGGCAAATATTTTCCACAGAAGGTATCAATATCCTTGTCACTTTACCATCTCCAGGAAAATATTTAACTGGATTCAATACTTTATGAAAATGAATTGAGATTACTCTTGAGACCTCCTCTTCCGGGAATTTACTGCTGGCCATCTGCACGGGGTAAGGCTCCAGCCTCGCTGTACCTGGGGAATTCAATAGCTGCTCTCCTGGAAGACTAGTGGGAGCCGGATCCATCTGTGGAAGCCGGCGGGCCCTCATACTTCAGGCTTAGCGTCCACGGTGGATCCTGAGCAGGCTTGTTTACTAACCCGGGCAGGACAGGTGAGTGCTGCACGATACTCTAACTTCCTTGTGAGGTACAGCATTATGTTGGCAGCCCTCCTCTGGCCTGAACCTTATGTTGGCAGCCCTCACCTGGCCTGAACCTTGTGCTAGCAGCCCTCACCTAGCCTGAACCTTATGTTGGCAGCCCTCACCTGGCCTGAACCTTATGTTGGCAGCCCTCACCTGGCCTGAACCTTATGCTGGCAGCCCTCGCCTGGCCTGAACCTTATGCTGGCAGTCCTCGCCTGGACTGAACCTTGTGTTGGCAGCCTTCACCTGGCCTGAACCTTATGCTGGCAGCCCTTCCCTCGCCTGAACCTTGTGCTGGCAGCACAAGGAAACGGAAAATGCGAAGTGTCAAGCGCTTTCGTATAATTACATGGTCAGGACTGAGTACAGATAGAGAAAGCCATAGTATAATATACCAGCTGCCACTGGGCGGAGACGGCAGATGAATTAAGAAACAGGCGAAGGGATTAAGGCACATGTCACCCTCGACCACCTCAACTCTCTCAGACTACAGCCATAGGTCAGCCTATGTTCTGGGAAACATACATGCAATTCTTTCACTTATAAAGCTATCTAATTTTTATGTATCAACATTATGATTCATATTGATATCTCTGTTATGTTTGATGAGAGACGATTCAACAATACCTCTATCCATTACTAAGTTATCTTATGTGATAACCTTAACACTGCTCCAGTCAGTCTGATGACCAAAATCTTTAAGGTGGATATCTATATTGTATTAGATTCGTAGCCATACCTAACACTATGTTGTTTAAACCTTACCAGTTCGACCGATATAAGACTGATCACACTCTTCTGCAAGGGATGTTGTCTACATAATCCTTCTGAGAAGTCACAACTTTTTTGAGTAAGAAGTGGTCGTCCAAGTCGATGTCACCGTGCAACTTGAAGTCGTACTTCAAGTTGGAGTTATCATCTGAGTCCAGAAAGTCGTATGATTTGAAGAAGTCACTCGAATCGAAGAAATTGTCTGAGATGATGAATTGGAAACTCTCTTTAGCTCTCGCTTTCTTGAACGGTTAAGATCTAATTCTCTTCATTTAGACCATAAATACGGCCCTTTTGCTTCAAGGTCTGCTGCTGACCTCTCCTGTGTGACCCTACGTGACCCTCTCTCCCATGTGACCCTTTGTGACCCTCTCTCTTATGTGACCCTTTGTGACCCTCTCTTCCATGTGACCCTACTTGACCCTCTTTCTTATGTAACCCTACGTGACCCTCTCTCTTATGTGACCGTATGTGACTCTCTCTCCTATGTGTGGACCCTATGTGAACCTTCTATTCCATGTGACCCTATGTAACCAACCAGCAGCCACGAGGGACATAACAGATAATACAAGACCTTCATGGAAAAACCTGGCTTACAGCATAATATAACAAAAATGTGTTCAGTGATCTGAAAGCAAGAGCTCAAGGCTATAAAAAGAGCATTACACACGTGTTATTTTACATAAAAAAAAAAAGAAAAGTGATGTAAAAAGCTATGAAAAAAAAATCTTCATTTTTTGCAGGGTATGGAAAAACAGCATTCTTTTTTCTCGTTTTTTATTGTGTGTGTGTGTGGGTGTGTGTGTGTGTGTGTG
>JAUUDW010524628.1:0-12179 GCA_032361385.1 Panulirus guttatus | reverse complement strand
ACACTGACCTATAAAGGAACCACTATGTAAACATATGGCCAACTCCTAGTCTTGCAAGCTCATTTCACATACATATTGCTATGTTATCAAAGGTAGAACAGAGCTTAAAGTACAAAATAATACAACCAAAAATGCTTCCAAAGAAGTTTCTGCTTTGGGGTGTCCCAAACAATTATATAAAATCAAAAATATTTTACACTTTGGATCAAGGCCAACAGAGTTAAGCCACATCCACACTCTCAGGCATTTCCTGGCAGGCTATTCCCTCACCAAGCAAAGTCTGTCGGACATGCCTGTGTTGTTGTCCACACTGTTGAGGTGGTTGGGCACTCAAGTCGCACAGTAGCCAGTAAGCGGTTGGCAGGCCAAAAGTGCAGTATCACCATGCTCAACGAAGTTGAAAGAAAAAAAAATAGCAATGTGCGTAAAAAAGAAAAAAAGAACAGCGCATAAAACTATATGGCGTAGAGAATGGTAACTCATTGTGGCTGGCAGCACTGCTGCTCCAGACCCAGTGTCAAACCACTAGGCAGTTTGATTTTGCTCAACTATGGAGAAGTGCAATTCGCTGATTTGCCCGTCAAAGTTGCCACAAAGTGTCTGATGACGGACTTAACACTTGTGCCCACCAGGCACTGCTCGATACTGTGGATGTCCCTTTACAGTGTGCTCTAGCTTCATGCACAAGTAATTTTCAAACCATTTAAGAAAAAGTTTAATTTTCATCAACCCTATGTTAGTACCATGGCAGATAAGTGGAAGAATTTTCCTTCCTTAAAAGGCCCTTGAGTGAACACTCTACCAATTACCACTAGCTTGGTTTCATGTGTTCCTGCAGCATTGCTGCAGCCAAGCATTGTTACCCTATCTCTGGAATCCTTACCCCCAGATGAAGACTCCTCAATTCTTGGGCAAGGGTTTTTCGTGGCATACGATGCCAATACAAGGCAGATTCATCAGTACTATACACTTATTCTGTGGCTGTTTTCTGCTGCCACTAATTTTGCAAATTCATCCACAAACTTTGTAGTAACGAAGCATCTCCCCAGAAATGTTTACACCTTCATTACCTTAGAACTTAAACCACTTTACCATTGCACTGTATAATTCTGTACTCCTAGCACCTTTCTGGCTTTTATTTCCAAAAAAAATTAAAAATCTGCTCCTTCTGTTTCTTTAAGTCATACACAGTTGACAATCCAATCTCATAGTACTCACACAAAGTCTTTCCAGAAGTTCATTTATCTAATTTTCTCACCAACACCTCCTTTTCAAGTACCGATAATGATTTATGCCTATGCTTACTAGCACTATCACCATCTTCTGCACCTCTTCGTCTCTTGGATGACATCCTGAAGAGATAAAATACAGCTGAATATAAGAAATTAACAGGACTGTTAATTAGCTCGGCTGTAGTGTAAACAGATTTTTGGTGCCTTATCACTGCTAACTTGCTAACAGCGCCACCCTGGTGGCAGATCCACAAATTATGGCGGCAGATTCAAAACCTGCCGGAGCATGGGAGTTGCTGGACCTCAGAGTATTAGGTATAACTCTAATACTTTG
This sequence comes from Panulirus guttatus, assembly GCA_032361385.1. Classification (NCBI taxonomy): domain Eukaryota; kingdom Metazoa; phylum Arthropoda; class Malacostraca; order Decapoda; family Palinuridae; genus Panulirus; species Panulirus guttatus. The sequence continues at coordinate 10,613 of JAUUDW010524628.1, read as the reverse complement.
TGGTGGTTTGGGCATGTGGAAAGAATGCAAAACCGGGAGTTTACAAGGAGAGTGTATGATAGTACAATTAACCCGACAACCACTATTGGCATCTTAAGATGCTATGTGAGCGACTGCAATAGGCATCTTAAGATGACAGATGTTCAAAGCGGCATATCTATTGCGCACCCAAGAGCTGTCCAGAAATCTTAATTTGCACAGTTGCCAGGTTAAAGGGGTTGGTATGAAAGGATGACCACCTGTGACATGAGAAATAGGGTGGAGGAATACTAGAGGGAGAGAAACAGAGGAAGAATGCATGGAATGGTGTATGCAAGGGAGGCAAGTAAGGACGTGGATAAGTGGTGACCCTTATTTCCGTGGCCAACCCTTGATGGGAGTTCCCAAGGGAGAATGGGTGTCACAGATATAGATAGATATATTGATTGATTGACTGATAGACAGACAGACAGATAGATAGATAGATGGATAGACAGATAGACAGATAGGTTGTAGATGTTAAGAAAGACACGGGAGGTAGACGTTCCATACATATGAAGCGCAGAAAAAGAGACATATCAAAACAGACCACCTGAGTTGCCAATGGCTACACTGTAACTATGCAATACAATAGCTTACCAAGTATTATGTAGAGGGGCACAGATGCAGTTAGTTCTTGGGAGCTAAAACCAAAGTAAAAAAGAGAGAAATTAAACTAACTTTGTGGTGGTGAGCAAGTAGGTCAAGTTGTGAGGTTAGACTGGGAGAATGGTAAGTTTAGTAGGAAAGCAGAGCTAGAACCTTCCTAGATTTGAGAGCAGTACCCCATACACGGTTAGAATAATTCTCTGTGTAAATGGAGCAACTGCTTAGAAGGGATGAATTCATGACATACAAACAGGACTGCCATTATCTCAGAGGTAGATTTGATTATTTGTGTAATGTGAGACTTCCAAAACAAGTGAAATACTACAGTGATGGCAAGTATCTTCATACTCTTAAGTGATGAAATTATAAATACATCATGAAAAAAAGAGGAAAGTTAAGAAGGGCTTTAGAGAGAGACAAGCAAAACAGGTTTTGGAGGCATTCATAAGTAGCAAGTATTGTACTCCCAATGTCAGAATTATAGAAGTACAATCATAAGGAAAAAGTATTCAAAATATGTATGCACTCATACCAGAATAATTTTGGTTTCTTCAACTTCTTCCTGAACCTTTGTGAGGGCATCTGCCTCGCGGGGATTCTGCCAGCGGGCCAGAGTGGCTGGCAATTCTGTATAAGGAATAGCACTCTCCTCAGTGTTTGGCCAAAAATGTGATGGAACCTTGGCTGTAAAATCATCAAGAACCTGAGGAAAAATAAGACAGAATTAATCAACCTTCTCTTTAAACTGGTACTTCTGTCACTGATAGCAGTGAAAGTGATCTTTTATGCATTCTCAGCAATCTGATATACAGTATTTCCTAAATACTTCATTCACGATGCAATTCTTGACATTAATGTGCTCAAGAGACAACACCTATGTTCAGAATGTAGGTGGTACAAAGACCCGCAGAATGGTGGAATCAGCATCTCCTGAATAAGACCATCGAACAGTCGAAACGTTGAGGTATGTCTCAGCTCTAACCCGTTTGTTTCCATACCACCATGTTTTCTACATTTACACGTAAGTACTTAAGAGTAAAACAATACGAAATACCATTAATACGTCATGTTGCCGCTCAGAAAGTTTCCGATTTTGGAGGATTTCGGATTTTCAAATTAAGGATGCTCATCCCATATATTCATTACTGACCATCGTTTCCTGCGTTAGTTAAGTAGCGCCAGGAACAAATGAAGAGAGGTTACATTCACTCACATCCAATCTCTAGCTGTCATGCTGTGTATATATATATGTGTTGCCCCCCTCATACAATAATATATTCCAAATTCTTGAGCGATAAGTACTTTACTGTTCAAGTGGGCAGCCTGGCATACAAGAGAAAAATAAGTAAAGGAACACTAAAGATTACCTTCTTCTTAAACAGACCTGTTTCATGAGAGATTAAGTACCTAAACCTTGATATTAAGAAAAGCATAAAAATATGTTACTATGCATGCTAAGACATCTTACCTTGCCAATCATGTTGTGAGCAACTCGATATTGATACTCATGATCTGATATCACCACACCTGCTAAGTTGTCAGACCTTACATAAACGTGACACATGTATTCTGAAAAATGAAAAAAGAATAACCGAGGAAGTACATCCACAAACCTATGGAATTACTGAATGGACAACTATTGCAGAAACAGATTTTACACCAACGTCTGATTATCTTAAAGAAGGATAAATAGTCATTCGTAATCTATCTCAAAACCCAGGTCTCACCTTGTTCTTTAACAGACTGTCTTGAACAAGAATTACTCCGCTCTGTGATAATCTTGCTAGTGAAAGCCATGAATTCCTGGACGGACCCACGTTGAAAAAACCCAAATTGTTGTACATCATATGCAGCCTTCAAAATACGTGCATTTTCTGAACCTTTATATAATACACACACTGCAAACAGCTTCACCATCTTGGATTTCTGAAACATTAAGAATAAATATTATTCACTGAAGTGGGAGTTCTCAGTTTTGTAAAAGAAAGATATGCATATGATAATATGAAAAATTGCATTTGGCATGACAAAGAACTATAACAGATAATCAGTATTTACATATCACTTACTGCCTTATTCTGCCTCATTAAGCAATACCTATTAGGTATCATACTTCATGTTGATTTTAATCAGTAACTTTATTTGCAGTGAGAAATTCACAGAAAAAATAGTATGTAGGTTCAACCTTTCTTGTCAATGGGACAACTTACAAAATTTTCAAATATCAGTAACCTACTGCAAGCTTCATTATGCATTTTATTTCTTTTTAATGTTGGAGGTTCAAGTCAAAGACAAAACTCCATATCAAAGCTGGGCCTTAATTGAAACATAGAGAGGATTATAAAAGGGAAAAAGAAGAGACAAGGGGAAGTCTTTACGAATTTTGGAGAAAGTGAAAAACCTGTCATTTAAAAAGTGGCAGGTCATAGTTATTGGAAAAGACATAAGAAGGTAAAAGGTAGAGAGTTCAAAAGCTTCAAGGTGCTGAGAAAGAAACATAACGAAACAGTCCACCCTTGAGTCACCAATGGCCACACAGTAATCATGTGATGCAGCAGGTTCTTGAGTATCTCATCATCTAGCTAGAGGTGGGAGTGCAAAATGAGCCAGCGCTCAGGAGCAAAAACCAAAGTAATACCTACAGAAGAGGGAAAGTGAACCAACATAGCAACATAGGGCAAGCAGGTCAAGTTTTGAAGTTAGCCTAGGTGAGTTTATAAGTCAGACCATTTTCGACTCAACTCTGTCAAGTAAGGATGCAGAGCTAGAATCAGCCCAGCTGTCAAAGCAGTGCTTCATACAAGGATGAATCAATCCTTTGTATAAATGGAGCAACTGTTCAGAGGAAAAGAAATTCTAACATCTAACAAGGACTCACAGTTTCTTAAAGGCAGACTTAGCAATTTCAGTAATGTGGGGTTTCCAAGAAAGAGTGGATGTTACAGTAATATTAAGTATGTTCACTGAGTCAAGAGGTAGAATTATGGAACCATTAAAGGAGAGGCAAGAGTTATGAAGAGCTTTCGACAGTGAGATGGGTAGAAACTGGGTCTTGAACGCATTAAACCTAACTAGATTTTGTCTATTCCCGAGATATCCTCTCCAACTCTGTGCTTTTTTTCTGTGTTGAAGGCTCCAATCAAGGACAAAGTCCACATCAAGGCTGGGCCTTAACTGAAATATACAGAGAATTAAGAAACTCAAAAAGAAAAGACATGGGAAAGAATTTACAAATTTTGGAGGAACTGAAAGACCTGTCTTCTGAGATGTGCCAAGACATAGTTATTGGGAAAAACATGAAAAGGTAGAGTGTTCCAAAGCTTCGACATGTAGGGAAAGAAGCAGGTATCAAAACAGCCCACCCTTGAGTTGGTGATGGCCACACAGTAATCATGTGACACAGCAGCTTGCCAAGTATTGTGTGGTCTGGCTAGTGATGGGGCCACACAATCAGCCAGCTCTCAGGAGCAGAAACCAAAGTAATACCTATAGAAGAGGGAACGTGAACCATCAATGGAGCATAGGGTAAGTGAGCCAAGTTTGGAAGTTTGTCTGGGACAGTTTATGAGTTGAATCGCTTTTGACCCAATTCTATAAAGTAAGGAAACAGAGCTAGAACCACCCTAAATGTGAGAGCAGTACTCCATACAAGGACAAATCAATCCCTTGTATAAACAAGAGCAACTATTCAGAAGAGACGAGGTGCAGGTCATGTGAGAGAAGGAGCAGAAATGAAGGATGTGGGAGAATGCAGTGTTAAGTCATCAATATATGAGTACTCTTTGTTTTTTGTGAAAGAGAAGAAATCATTGATAAAAAGGAGAAAGAGTGCCGAGGACAGGACAGGACAGAACCTTGAGGGACATCACTGTTGATAAAGAAAACATACCACAATCCTATCAGTTGGATCTAATCATCTGGGCAAAATTCTTACAGAAATTCTATATATGGAGATATTTATAATCAAATTTGCATAAAAATCTTGAAATAAATCATCCACAAATTATATGCCAGGACATTCAAGTGAACTTACAGGGTTGGACCACTAAGAATCCTGATTACAGTACCTATACTGGTGCTTAACTTTCTATGCATTTACCATGGAGAAATATCATCCCGAGTAGAGAACAAGTGTTTGTCACTTTAATCATTTGCCATGGTGTAAGCAGACTTTACCAACAAGTGGCAAAACCATGAGTAATATTTCACCTTTGATTAGGTCATATTATTGTCGTCACTGGAAGGAAAGGAACTTATTGTCATTGATGACCTTCTTCCCCAAAAGGGGCCCACCTTACTCTGCTTCCCTGTGGAATGCAGCCTCAAAGCTGCAAAAGGCAATCACTATTCAACAGTCAAAGTAACTCTAATCATCTATCCAAGCTCTTTCTTATGCTCTGTAATGACTTTATCTTTTTCATTATCCACTAAATCAATGCTTTTGATTATTTGTACAACAGACTATACACCAACTTCTGAAAATCAGGAATGCTGTGCCATATCAGCATTACACAAGCAGATTTTTTAAACAGTAGATTAAGATTGAATGTGGTCTGGCTTTGAAAATACAAAAAAATGTAGATTTAACCATTTAACGTGGCAGTCCTAATATCCACAACATACTCTATGTGCAGGAGATTCTCAAATATTCTAAAACTATCTCCATAAGCTTGTTATCATTATACAATTAACTATCAAATAATTCTGTAAACAAAATGATATACATCTCAAACTGGCAAAATACTGATAGTGTGCTCTATGTGCCCTTTACCATATGATGCTCCACTACCAGGTGTATGAGATGCATCAGGCATAAACAGCAAGTTGTTTGGTATTTTTTCGACTTTCTGTCAAAAACAAATATGATTACAAAGAGTTTTCATTAATAAATTTGTCAATGCATCACAGCTTCACAAATAACTGTACACCATTAGGGTACAGATCTCATGCAGGCTTCCCTGATATCTCCACATCGACTGAACAGAGGCTGGAAAAATTTAGGATACAGCACCTGGTAAAAATATGATTCAAGAATTCTTTAGTCACCTGAAAATTCACCCCTCCCCAAGTGTGCTTCTTGGCTAGGTTAGGATCGGTTAGGTTAGGTTTGTACTCCAACCTAACTTAACCAAATCTAAACCAAATCTAATCTCATCTAAACTAACCTAGTCAAGAAAAGCATTTGGAGTTGAGGGGATATCTTCCTGTGATCCGAATTCTTGGATCCAAATACAAATCCCAGCCACAGTGACATAAACGTAACAGCAGCAATGAATGGATTAAGTGACATAAAAGTGTATGAAACACTTCCATAAATAAAAATTACCTATGAAAACATCAAAAGATTTCTTAGCAGCTGAAATTTCCTTACATTCAACGTTATTAAAAAGAATATTGCTCCTGCCTCATGTTTATATAAAGGTGTTGGGAAGTTTGGGTAGTGTATGTGTTTGCTGCCATAGTAAACCTATCACAGTGACATGAAACACTTCTAATGAGCATTCTTCACCATGTGGCTGCAGGAAGGAGACAATAATGCTGTTGGTATACTTTGAACATAACACTGGAGACTTCTGTAAATCTTAGCCCCTTGGCAGAATCAGGTGAGGTTTCATATGCTCTGTCGAGTTCAAAGCATGTTTCACTTAGCTTTCACTTAATTGACCTAATGTTCTCCCTGATCTTTATAGACTTCCCAGTACACTATCAACTTGATCATTAACAAAGGATAAAAAAATCATGCTAAACATACTTTCCTAGTCTTCATCAAATATCCACATGGAAAACTGTACAATTAATCCATCAGAAATTCTATTTGATTCTACAGTTACAACATGATAAAGACTGAAGAAAAATAATACTATTACACATCAATTTATAAACCACGGACATTAGTGGATCAAAACAATGATGAGAGACAAAGGTCTTCTTGCATGACTCACACTAGACTATCTAGGCTCTTGGTGAAAACTTAACATCATCTTTATTCATTTTGCCTGAATTTGTCTATTTGCTGAAAATCAAAACAATTTTCTTCTATACGAAAAATCAGAACGGTAGAAGGAACCAAGAGGGAAGTGTATATCCTTCTCATAGGCTCAGGCTTGGGTGTATGAATGTGTGTGGATGTTGAGAAAAAAAGGAAAGAGAGGTAGTATACTTGACAACAGGAATGTGGATGTTCTGGCTCTGAGTGGAACAAAGCTCAAGGGTAGAAGGGAAGAATGGTTTCGAAATGTCTTAGGAATGAAATCAAAGAATGGTGTGATGGCAAAAGCAAAGGAAGGGGTAGCAGGAGGTGTAGAGTGTATGAAAGGGTGTTAGGAAATGAGTACCAGACTGATTAGGGTAAAAATGAAACTGGATGGCAATGAGAAAAAAATAAAAACAGGCAAGTGTTTTGGGAGCAGATGAGAGAGTGTGTCAGCAATTCTGATGCAAGAGAATGGGTATTAGTGATGTGTGATTTAAATGAGAAGGTGAGCAATGTGGCAGCTGAGGGTATAACTAGGGGGTATGGGTTACTTAGCAGTGTGAATGGAAATGGTGAACAGCTTGTGGAGTTGTGTGCTGAAAAAGGGTTAGTGATTGGGGAATACCTGGTTTAAAATGAGAAACATACACAAGTATACAAATGTGAGAAGGAAAGATGGTCAGTGGGCATTACTGGATTACATACTAATTGAGAAGCATGCAAAAGAGAGACTTTTGGTTGTGAATGTGATGAGAAGGGCAGCTGGTGAGATGTCTGATCATTACTTTGTGGTGGCTAGAAAAAGATTTGTAGAGGTTTTTGGAAAAAGTGTGTGACATGGGTGAGAGGAGAGTGGTGAAAGTAAATAAGCAGGGAAAGTAACTTGTGTGAAGAAATGCCAGGAGAGACTGAATGTACAATGGCAAAAGGTGAGTGTAAACAAAGCTAGGGAAGTTGGTGGAAAATGGGAGATATTTAGGGAGCAGAGCTTGCATGTGCGAGAGATGTGTGTACCATGCATAAGGTGGGGGATGGGCAGGTTAGAAAGGGTAATGAGTCGTACGATGTCAAAGTATAGATGCTAGTAAAAAAGAAGAGGGAGGTATATGGTCATTACTTACAAGTAAAGGAGTGCAAATGACTGGGAATATATATATGAGAATGTAGCAGGTGCTCAAGAGAAAGGTGCAGCAGCTGAAAAGAGGGCAAAGGAGAGTTGATAAAGAAATTACCAGTAAACCTCAGGGAGAATAAGGTACTTTTGAATGAGATTAATAAAGTGAGAAAAACAAGAGAACAAATGGGAACACCACTGAAGGAGGCAAATGGAGAAGTAACAGGTAGTGATGACATGAGAAGTTGGAGTGAACATTTTGAAGGACTGTTGAAAGTGATATGGAAGGAGAGAATAGGGAGAAAGCAGTACATGGTAGAAAAGTCATTAGTCCCTTACTGGAATAATAAAGGGCAGAGGTATAAGTATGGAAGTGAAGAGAGGACCTATGCAGTCAAAACATGGATATGTGAGTCACATAGGTCAAGAATCCAAGCTGTAGAAATGAGTTATTTGAGAGGAACATGTGATATGACTAGATGGAAAGAGAAAGCAATAAGGGAGTGTATAATAGATATGGTATGGCTGGGAATGTAATGGGAATGAATCGTGGAGTGGCACAGTGGGTGAAACATAGTACTGTGAGGTGGTTTGAGCGTGTGGATAGAATGCAAGACGGGGAGTTTACAAGAAGAGTGTAATGACAGCATGATTAAAGGGGATGACATGAGAGGAAGACCACCAGTGACATGCACAATTAAAGTGGAAGAGTACTAGGAGAAAAATTGGACAAGAAAGCATGGAATGGTACATGCAAGGGAGGCATGTAAGGACAAGTGGAGACTCTTTTGCCTTGGCCACCACCTTGATGGGAGTTCCCGGAGAGAACAGTTGTCAGAAATATAAAGCTAGATAACTGAACGGGTTTGATGATAGGGTTGTAGATGTTGGGTATCTGGGTCGGAATGGTATGCAAATTGAGAGTCAAGGAGTGGCTTGGTGAAGAAAGATGGTGAAAACATTACTTAAGGTGAAATGTGGCAAGGCAAGTGGGGTGGATGATATAATGCAGTTGAATATATTAAGAAAGGGGGTGACTGTGTTGTTGATTGGTTAGTTAGGATTATCATTGTATGTATGGATCATGGTCAGATGCCTGAGGATTGGTGGAATGCATGTATAGTGCCACTATATAAAGTTAAGGAGGAAAATGGTGAGTGTTCGAATTGCAGAGGTATAAGTCTGTTGAGTGTGCATAGTAAGTTGTATGGGATTGAGAGGGTAAAGGCATGTTCAAAGCATCAAACTGCAAAGGAACAATGTGGTTTCATAAGTGAAGGAGGAAGTGTGGATCAGGTGTTTGCTTTAATGAATGTGTGTGAGAAATACTGAGAGAAACAGCAGCATTTGTTTGTGGGATGTATGAATTTGGAGAAAGCATATGATAGGGTTGATAAAGATGCCTTATGGAACATCTTAAGAATAAGTGATGAGGAAGAAAAGCTCCTAGAAGCAGTAAGAAGTTTTTATCAAGGGTGTGAGGCATGTGTATGATTAAGAAGAGAGGAGAAAGAGTGGATCCAAGTGAAGGTTGGTCTGTGGCAAGGATGTGTGATGTTATCATGGCTGTTTAATTTGTCTATGGATGGGGTGATGAAGGAGGTGAATGCAAGTCTTGGAGATAGAGGAAAGTATGTAGAATGATGAGGATAAGGGGGCCTGGAGAGTGAGTCAGTTGTTGTGTGCTGATGATAAAACAATGGTGGTAGATTTGAGTGAGAAACTATGAAAGTTTGAGACTACGTTTGGATGTGTGTGTGAGGAGGAAGTTAAGAGTAAATGTGAATAAAAGCTAGGCTACTGGGTTTAGCAGGGTAGAGGGACTGGTTATCTGGGGTGTGAATCTGAATGGAAAAAATATGGAAGTGAAGTGATTTAGATACCTGAGTGTGGATATGGCAGCAACTGGAACCATGGAAGCAGAAGTGAGTCATAGGGTGGAAAAGGCGGTGAAGGTTATGGGAACATTGAAGAGTAGTTGGAACGGGAAGTCATCATCCAGAAGGGTGAAAATAGGTATGTTTGAGTGTATTGTAGTCCCAACAATGTTGTATGAATGCCAGGCATTGGCCATGGATGAAGATGTGCAGAAGAAGGTGGATGCGTTGAAAATGGAATGTTTGAGGATATGTCATGGGTGGAAGTTTGATCAAATAAATGGTAAAAGGGTAAGAGAGAGGTGTGGTAATAAAACCAATGTGGATGAGAGAGCTGAAGACAGTGCACTCAAATGGTTTGGACATATGAAGAGAATGCTTGAGGAGAGGTTGAAGAAGAGGATATGTGAGTCAGACATGGAGGGGACAAGGTGAAAGAGAAGACTATATTGGAGACTGAAAAATATTTTGAGTGATTGTGGCCTAAACATGCAGGAGGGTGAAAGGTGTGCACAGGATAGAGTGGATTAGAATGATGTGATATACAATGTGCTGTCAATGGACTGAACCAGAGTATGCATAATGGACGGAGGAAACCATGGACAGGTCTGTTCGGCATGGTTGTGGATAAGGGGCTGTGGTTTCTGCGCACTGCACATGAAAGCTGGAGACTGAATATACGGAAATGCAGCCTTTCTTCATCTGTTCCTGATGCTACCTCCTGGGAAATGGTTATTAACTATGAAAAAGAATGAAAAGTTGATAAATCCAACCATACAGTGGCACATGGAAAGTAAATATTCACCAGGTACAGCTTACCAAGAAAGTACCAAGCATATATATACATACAGAATGGCAAAAGGTGAGAACAAGTGAAGTGAGGGGAGTGGCTGAGGAATGGCATGTATTCAGGGAGGCAGTGATGGAATGTGCAAAAGTTGCATGTGGCATGAGAAAGGTGGGAGGTGGGCAGATTAGGAAGGGTAGTGGGTGCTGGGATGAAGAAGTAAAGGCTAGTGAT
>JAUUDW010524517.1:0-12179 GCA_032361385.1 Panulirus guttatus | reverse complement strand
CAAATACTCTTTCATGCTGACTTCTTGCACACACTTCACATATCGGTGCACTTCCAATTTTTTTTGGTTGCATGACTGATTTTAGCTTCACGTCTCTCCCCACCATACTTGATAAACTCTTTTCCAGAGGATCTGAACTCTCTGACAACCGCCAAACCAAACTCGACTAACATTCTGATCTCTCATTCCTCTCAAAAGCAAGCGTGTTTTCCTAGTATTCACCCATAGCATTCTTCAGTACGAACATCATCGAAACGGCCCATTGTTTTTCTGTCTCTTTCTTTGATTTAGTTAACAATTAATCATCTGCATATAACAGCTGTGGCCACAAGGTTAAATATCATACCACAATCGTCCGAGCTCACTCTCGTGTTACATGGTACCCCACTCATCAAAACACAACCTTGTTGACTACACAGTCTTGACGTACACAAATATTTATATCAAACCGCTTACCATACAATCCTTTTTCCTTTATACATGTCCCAAAAACATGAGTGAGGTCCTCGTCCACACTACGTACATTTATAACTTTCCAGCTTTTCAAGGCATTATCTTAATTCACTTTATATCATGTCTTTCACAAATCCATTAAGTATTATACATAAATTAATTTTCTTTAGCATTCAGAAATCTGATTTGTACTCACCTGTTAGGGAGGACGATGGACAGACGAGTCTAGAGATGGGACGATAGGGTCAGACGTTCCCTCAAGGACGTTTCATTAGCTTAAGCCTTTTGTAATGGCGCCACATTGCAATAGAGCTGATCAGACTTTAAGACAGGGATAAGAACAGTAAGTTGAAAATCAAGGAAACGTTACATTGATATGAATGAAGTGTATACAATAGCTGTACGAAGAATCAGACTAAATATAACCACATTATAGAAATGTGTGTGTGTGTGTGTGTGTAACATGCTCTGCTTGGAGTGGATACAATCCGTACATCATGGTGAGTCAGCAGCAGCTCCAGTCCAAGGCATCAGCCAAGTGATGTTGTCAATGTCGTCTAGTTATTTACCGGCTGTGTTGTTTGGGTGCGCTTTCTTCCAATGCATTTTCACGCATTACTATCGTGCGTAGAGGTCTGGAAATTTTTCTCAGTATTACGTAACTGATGTATCGGGAGTGGTAATGAGGCAGAACAGTGCAAAATGGGAGGAATGTTGAACTGTTAGGAGTATGAATGCATATGGAATGGTACTGCAGCCCTGACAGTTGCATGGGGAAGTGAGTTGCTGGAGAACAAATCATTTAACGTTTTTGACGGTGCCAACAGCTGCAAGAACATTAGAAGTGAGGACACTGCAAGAGGCCTATTGGCCAACGCTAGTCAGGTCCTGAGTGTCCACTCTACAACCAACCGACTGATCCCATAAACACATCCAACCTTCGTTTAAAGCTGCCTAAAGACCTAGCTTCCACGCCTGTACTTTACAACTTATTCCATAAATCTACTACCTGTGTAATGTAAATGGTGGCCGTTTTGTTACAGGTAAATTTACACATGAATAGAATACGTCAGAATGCGGATCCTAAGTTTTGGCACTCTGTGAAGAAAAGCTCTAAACAAGTGATATGTAAGAACATATTGTATTTTGAGAACAGCGATTTTTGAGTTATTTAGATGTTAAATAATTTTCATAAATAAGATGTTCACAAAATTGAATACAGCCGTTGTACGGGGGAAGTATATTATAAAACCGGCAACCATTTTTGAGTAAAAGTAGGTTTGTGAAATTTGGTAACAAAAAATCTGATAGCAATACCGTAATAATGGTAAATAGTTTTTTCATCGGCTATTTGGTTTCCGTAATTGAAAATCATCCGAGTGGATCATTTCCGATTTTAAAGTGAATAGATTTTTTTTTTTTTTAAGAAATACTTGCAGAAGTAACTTAAAAACCTGTACAGCGAGGTAATCTTACGTTATTCCTTCATTCGTGATTTTTATAGGTGACAGACCCCTCACTCCTGGGCAGGATTATATACCGAGTATCAGGGCCTTTGAGTGGAATTTCATCAGGGGTTACAAAGTTTCTTTCGGGCCCCCATCCCTTCTCCATTAGTCATCCTGTTTCATCCACTACGGTTTTATGCCATGAGCTGCAAGGGCTAAAGGGGTCTGGGAGATGAGACAGGGGTGGAATGGAGAGCTCTGTTGATTTTCTGCATTTTATGAGATCCCAGGAAATTCCCGGGCCCCCCTTTTGGACCCCCTGGGCCCGGGTACGATGGACCCGCTGTACGTGACTTGGTCACGTATGAGGTGTACAAATCATGTCTCAGGTTTTAAGAGAGGATGGGACATTTGTTCAGACTGTTAATGCCTTGACTACTTGTGGCAAGAACAAGATTCGCCGGTGGGTAGATTTCTTTCGTTTTTTCCGGAAAGATACACTGATGAATACTATAAAACAAATTCCTGATCGTCTGTCGAAGTTTATTTTTGCTGTGTGCACTCAAGGCCAAAATATACACGTGTCTTAAGAGTAACTTCTTTGCAGAAAAAGAATTGAAAGCTCCACATCAGCCTCCCGATACTGTGCACACATGATGTCCACATTGTAAATTTGTTGTAGAGGACGGTTGCTGGACACTGGTAGGTACAAAACGGTGAAAATGATCGGAAATCCAAAATTTGTTCATATTTGTTGCATTTTCACTTGTGACCATTTAGCCGACGCTAAGCCTGGGATCAAACTTAACCCTAGTAAATAATGAGTATTTTACTTTTTGTACAGTAAAAAGCACTTCTCTCTGGACACAAACAAGGTTTATGGTCCTTGATTGATCTGTGCCTTAGTCTGGCGGTTACAACATCTTGTGATCTGCTGATCTTATTACTTTCTCCGTATACATGTTTTACACCTTTGCTGTTGTGCAGGTCAAAAACTGATGCGTGATAATCAATTAGGAACCTAGTGTAAGCCAGGTATATCATTTTAACAATTCTGATATTTACATAATGATTTAAGATTGTATCCTGCAACAGCTGTAAGAGCTTTGAGTGTATATGTACATTGTCGGTTTAGTTTTTTCAAATCAACTGGAGTACGTGGGACTGAAACACCAAGATATTTAAAGAAGGAGACATAGTCAATTGGTTTTTCATCAGTTTTCAGTTTAGATGGTCCGGTCATACCATTACCAACTCATTTATTGAAGACCTTGGTTTTATCTGTAGAAATGATAAAGCCAAGGCTCTCACAGGCTGTGTGTATGCAGATAAGAACAGTTTGCATTTCACGATATATTTTGGTGTGTACAAGAATGTCATCGGCATAACTAATAGTGATAATGCTAGGACACTGAGGAATCGATTTCATTGATTCATTGATTAGTATATTGAACAAGGTGGGACTAAATATTTAACTTCACCTTGAGGAATGCCAAGTATCAAGTCTTTAACATCACATTTGTAGCCTTGAAACAACGCAACGGCCTTTCTCTTAGAGAGAGAGCCGAGTATCTAGTGTAGGAGCCGGCCACCTATATCGACTTTACTAACGCATACAAAATAACTTGCTTATTAGCAATATCAAAAGCAGCTTTTAAGTCAAGAAATGTGGTATACTTATACTGTCTGTCCCCATGAACTGTTAGAGAAGTAGTGAAGTAGTTGTGTACACTTCTGCCATGTGTGAAACCGTTAATATTAGGTGACGTGTGTACTTTGATTCTGTGTAATAGTCTGCTGAGCATAATCCTCTCAAAAAGTTTACATAGGCGATCCTTCAGGGAGATGGGGCGAAATTCATCAGGTTTATTGTATTTAGGTATTGGTACAATTAGGCTGTTGGTCCATGAGGAGGGTAAATGACCCGTAGCATAAATCATACAGCTTTAGTAATGGGTTACCAGGTACACATCTTAGAAGTCTAATAGTGTCATGAGTGATACCATCCTCCCCAGGGGCAGTGCCCTTTCCCTGTTAAGGGCTGCATTAAGTTCAAACTCCGTGAATGGCACAACGCATTCATCGTGTTGTTTGTTTAGCATGAATTAGGTAAGGTCTTCTCTTTGTTTGGATTTGTTGTACAAAACATTCCTAGTCTCTGGTGGCAGCATGTTATAGCTAAAAGTATAAGCCCATTTCGTGATCAATTCGTTAGCCTTTTGCAGAGGTTTGGGATGAGATACTTGTTTGTCGTTCTTTCCAGTGATTCTGTTAATTACCTTTCAGGTTTGGCTTAGAGGAGTGTGTTGATTTAGTCGACGAAGAAACTGTTTCCCGTCATTCTGTCTAAGCTTAGTCATTTGTTCCCTCGCTGCTGCGTGAGGTTTCAAATAGTTTTAACACTTTGGGTGTTCGAAGTTGTCTACATCCTTTTCTTAATTGCTCGGCTGTAAAATTGAGCTGTTTCAGTTTGGGGTCATTATAGAACTGATATGGCCTATTGTAAGGCGCTTTCTTTCTTCTCTCTGAAGTTAGCTCACTTTGCGTAAAAAGTTGTGTATAAAATGTCTCAAAATTAACATTTATCACGTTTGTGCATATGTGGGTTCGTAATCTTTGTACCAGTCAGAGATATTATTTATGAACCTATCTTGATGTTCTGGCTTCACCATTTATCTTTTCTATTCAGTTAGACACCGGGTAAGTTGATATTAGCTGTATGTATTGTAACCTTTATTGGTGAGTGATCAGACATAAGGTCATCAACAGAGTCAGAACTGTGAGTTGTGTATGACGAAGTTAAAGCATATATACCTGTCAAGGATTCGTCCATTGATGTGTGTTGGTTGATTCTTACAGATGATTTGGACATCATATTCATCTAGGAGTGAGATTAGACTTCTGCCATTAGTGTTAGTGAAGAGGTCACCCAAATTCTTGTGTCGAGAGTTAAGGTCTCCAGTTAAGACAGCAGGTTCATCATGAAGAAAGTTAGGTAAATCTGTGGTGGAGTAGGTTGGCAGGTGCATTGGAATTTAGTACATTGAGTGTAGAATTGGCAACATATATCTTAATACCATGGTACTGGAATCCTTCGGGCTTTTGAGAAGATATTGGTACGTTAGGTAGTGACCTTTACGTACATGAAACAAGTGTTGGTAGGTCTAGGATTATAACGTATGTGATTGGGTAAAATACGTGGGAGTTAACTGGGATGAGTTCGACATTCTTGCAGACATGACATGAGTGTCCCCGGTAACGACCTTGTTGTGGTCAGATTTTTTTTCTTTTTCCAGAGGCCATGTTCCAACTATGTATTAAGATGTCACTATACTGTTGAGCAATGCTCCTGTTCGCTATTTTCTATAAAAGTTGCTTGTATTTCCCTTATGATGTCGTCGTCTTTCTTGTATTTCTTTTCCCGTTTTAGCACAATGTTTCTTATATTTGCAGTAACTGCTGAATAACTTAATAGGTCTCTAATTCCTCTACCATGAAGGAGTTTAGGAACTGCTTTCTGCGACAGATTTTCAATTTCTCCTTCATTCATCTCCATTTCATGGTCACTGTGTGAAGTACCACAGCTTAATGCATCTCCAGACGGTGATACGATGCTGTTTATCCTTGTATCTTTTAAAAGTATTATATGTCTTTGCTGCTCCGTAACTTTCTCACTTTACTCATGTAATTTCTCACAGTTCATCAGTATATTTAACGACGTTAGCCTTCCTGTCGTCTCCATGTTCTGATGTACATCAACCTTTTCACTTAGCAACTGGAATTTCTTAATTAGCACATCGATGGATTCATGCATGCTTGCCCTCATGTCACCATGTACAGGTGTTCCTTTTGCTTGTTGGTGTGCATCAGCCTTATCACTTAGCATTTGCATTTGCTTACAAATCACTTCAACAGATTTATGTTGAACTTCGATAGCAATAAGTATTTCTTCATTCTGCTTTTAGATTTTTTTTCGTATTTCTTTGAATTTCAATATTTTTTAGATCACTGTTGCCAAAATCTGTTTACTAGGTATGACGAGTGGTTCCTGTGTCTTCGGGGAGACTACCCTATTCCATGGCCTACCAGATGTTACCATGTTTTGCGAGGGTTGATCTCCGGAAGTTCGGAGGCGGGTGTCTGCTGTGGTTGCTCATCTGGTCGCTGGAGTGACGGTGGCCGCTTGGTACAGTCTCGATGCCACGCCCTGAATCCAGGCTGCTTACATTTTATGCATTTTTCTTCCGTGGTCTTCCCATTTTCCAGTTATTCCTTGCATGTGTGTGTGGAATGTTCCCCTGCTCATATACCACACCAGAAGGACTTAGATCTGCGCTTTCACCACATGATTCCATCTCTGGCATTTGAAACGCCGCCGTCTCGTTCCTGATGGCATCCATCCCCGTGTATTGAAAGTTTGCCTCTAATCTTGCGCCTGTATTTGCTCGTCTGTACCGTTTTTATATAACAACTAGATTTTTCCTTTTTCTTTGAAGCATGCGTTGGTACATTCCATCCCTAAGTTGGGTTACTTTTCTAACCCTTCTCCCTATCGTCCTGTTGTTTGACGTCTGTTGTTTCCAAAGTTTTTGAATCCCCCTCAACTCCCAAATCCTCAGACATCTTAAATCCCACAGTCTTCTTTCTGGTCACCAGTATAACCTCGGTAAGGCAAGATCAACTGGTGATATTCTTTTCTGTCTTTCTAAATGGCTGGTCATCTTCCCTGAAAGATTTTAGGGAGTCGAATGTAGTTGCCCCTGACATATCCAATGTCTTTGACAGGGTGTGGCATCGGGGACTCATCTCTAAGCTCCCCTTCTTTTGCTTCCCTCCTTCACTTTGCTCCCTCATGTCTAGCTTCCTCTCAGGTCGATCTATCTCATTGGTTGTTGATTGATCGGCCTCAACCCCTTTCTCCATCTGCTTCGGTGTCCCTCAAGGTTCTGTTCTGTTTCTTACACTTTTTCTTCCTTTTATCAACGATTTCCTTTCTTCCACATATAACCAAATGTACTCATACGCTGACTACTCAACACTGTATTCCTCCACAACATTCATTTCTGCTTCTCCTTCTCTCACTTGATCTGCATCTCGTTTCGACACAACTTCCTCAGTAAACTTGGACAGGATATCTCAGTGGAGTAGACGAAATGGTTAAGTTAAAACGGAGTTTTTTACCTGGAGGTAAGTGAGATTCTAAAAAGGCGGTATGAATTGGTATTCAGTGAGGCAAAAACCACATTAAAGATAAATGACCCAAATGTACACATAGACATCACCACCTCAGCACAAGATTTCGATAAGGACTTTGAGAGGCTCTCCATGCACTCAGTCCCAGACCCGGACTCTTTGAACTCAGTCTTCATAAAGAAATGCAAGACACCTTTAGCACGTGTGGTTAAAAAGAAAAGTAAATTCTGACATCGTTTCCGAGAGTCTGAAACTGACTCGCTTCACCCCAGTCTACAAAGATGGAAGCAGAGTAGTCCCAAAAAACTATTAAAACTATAAAATCTATGGAAGAGTCCTAAGAGGCAAGCTGACTGAAATTATGGAAGTGAACAAGCCACATAACCCAGGACAACATAGTTTCACGGTGTCTTCGAAGATCTTGCCCCTCTAAGTTGCTTGACCATTATGGTAGGATTGTTGAAGCTCTGAAACAATGTTGTCCTGGGTTATGTAGAGTGTTCACCTCCATAAATTCAGTCAGCTTGCCTCTTAGGACTCTTCCAAAGATTTTAATGATGTGCATTGTTAATGCTATAGGTCGATAGCTTTCTTGGGACTACTTTGCTTCCACCTTTGTAGAGTGGGGCGATGTTAGTCAGTTTCAGACTCTTGGGAAGAAAATGCTAACGTTATTAACACAGACTCTGCAAAGGCTTTTAACTAAATGACCATGGTGTCATAGCTTATAAAATGCGAAGGATAGAAATAAACAGAAAGATTGCGATATGGATATATAACTTTTTTACAGTAGATCACAACACGTAGTTGTAAACCATGTCGTCTCCAGTGCCTCCACGGTATAAAACTCGGTTACCCGAGGAATTATTCTTGTACCCTTCCTGTTCCTCATTTTTATATCTGACATTGACGCAAACACAGGCCACAGTCTATCAATCTTTGCAGATGATACACGAAGAAGTAAGAAAATCGCATCAATTCATGATGCCGAAAGGCTACACAGAAACATAAATCAAGTCTTTAACAGGATAGCCGAGAGCAACATGCTTTGCAATGGAAGTAATTTCATCTCCGGTATGGGAAAAATGAAGAAGTCAAAAATAGACACAGGCGCTATGATAAACCAGTTGAAGACTGAAAACGGTCTCGGAATGATAATGTTTAACAATCCAACATTTGGCGAACACAGCAAAACAGCGGTTGCCACACGCAGACGGATGTCATGCTGGATCCTGCGGGCTTTCGAGACAAGTCTAGAAAAACCAGTGATGATATTATTTAAAGCTCCAATTCTTTCACGAATTGAATATTGTTGCGTTTTAACATCACCCAACAAGGTTGTGGAAAAGTGTCCAAAGATCTTTCACATCCCATATTAATGTGATAAAGGAACTAGATATCTACACTAGGAACGGCTGGAATATGAGGCTGTACTTCCTGGAGCGTAGACGGAAGAGGTGTTTCATCACCTGTACATGGAAAGTCGTAAGAGGTATCGTTCCCAGCTTACATTCGGAAATAACATCTGGCATGAAAGACATACAAGACTGTAAAATGCTAACTCTGAAATCCAAAGATGCGATATGCGCAAAGAGCGATAACACCTTAAACATGTGTGGCCGAGAACTCTTCAGCACCTTGGAAGCCACCATCAGGAACAGGATGGGATGCACAGTAGAGAAGTTTAAGAGTGCACCGGATCAGTATCTACAACGTGTACCAGACCGGCTAGGCTGTGGAGGCTATGTGGGCCTGAGGGGTTGCGGTTTCCAACATCCTGGTCCACCAAATCCAAAATCCTGGGCCCAGCCCGGTCTGTGTGGGTTAAAACCCCCGAAGACCAACAGGTATTCAGCACATGCTCTTATGACAATGATTGTAACTGAAAACCCAAACACTGATTGTAACAGATTTTGTGAAAGCGTTATTGAAAGTTCTTCAGGATAAGTTGCAGTTAGGCAGGAACTTTGACTTTACTTGGTGGCAGGTGAATACTGTCGGGGTGACTTATACTTGCGCGTTTGGAATGGTAAAAGTCTTGAAGAATTTTTTTTTTAGGATTATAGTATAAAACATGAATATGTAAAACCTGAAAACATCAGAAATAATGCTTGTGATACGTGAATTTTTCAAGTCATGTTTTACGTAATACGAAGCAGTCGTTCGCGTGTGTCGGCGTTCTGTAACCGGTGATCGCCGGCAGCTCCGGTTTACGATGAGATATCGGTTAGTAACTGCAGGGCAGTATGTACAGGTGACTCATACACTTCCTGCCACAGTTATGTGGTTAATTGGATTTGTTTTTTCTCAATGGTAAGAGGGGCAGTCTGGCATTCAGCGTTATAACATGGCGCTGTGGGGTAACGAATGGACTGGAGTGGTGGTGGTGCTGGGTTGTGATGGCAGGGAACGGTGACGGTGACGTGAGCAGAATGAGACCGTGTGGTTCAATTTTGTGGGGCTTGTGATAGAGTCTTGATACCCTGAAATGCTGGATACTCTCTTTGTGGGAATGAAGTGTTCAGGGCGGTTCTCTATTGGAGAGCTTGGGATGTGGCTGTAGAAAGGCTCCCCATGTAGTGCTCTGTTGCATGGAAAAGAAACAGTCAGGTGGTCATTGATGTGCAGCAGCGAATGCATGAATATATAACAGGAAAGACATGAACCCGTGCCCAGCATACAAAGGCCTTCCTGTGTCCCTCGTGGTTGGTTTTGCGGTTTTGTTGAACACTGACCCATAGCACTTCATAAAACGCCCAAATGTAATTATTTTTGTTTATTTTCTTGAAACTTTTAAATTCATGTTCGCAATTTGCCAACGATATCTTAAACGCGATATAGATTGACTTCTAAGGTGCTCTTGTCAGATGTGCCAATTGTAAGCACAAAAACGCATACGGTATATGATAATGTGTTCATGTTTCATGTTCAGCTCACAAAAAGCACTGCGTCAGCACAATATGGTGAGCATATGCGTCGCAACATGGAATCAGTTAGGTTTCTGAAGTAATCAAGGTCAATTCCGTTCACCCAGATGTCTAATTGCTTCAGGAAGGCGAGTAATTGAAGAGCTGTTCCTTTCTTGAAGTTTAAGCTTCATATAAGACCACAGCTCCTCGATGGGATTCAGGTTTGGAGGATTCCTAGGTCACTGAAGGACTTTCGCCTGCTTGTCTGACAACCATTTCATGACCTTTGCCTTGTGACATGATGCACTGTCTTGCATAAAGAAGTTGCAGCCGTGGATCTCATAAAAATTTATCATGTGGTCACGAAGAACTTCAGTGTAGTGGTCTCCTTTCATTGTGATGTTCTTTGGAAGCACATGAAATCCCCCACGCCCTAACTCTCTACTGAAGCAACCCCAAATCATGACTGAGTCTGGGTGTTTGACAGTCATTTATACATGACGGGGGTCAAGGGGTTCATGTTTGAGGGACGTCTCAACTTACCGCGCCTAACTGCACCACACAGGAAAGTCGACTCATCGCTCCAGAAGACCCTTCTCCAGTCCTCAGCAGTGAAATATTTATAGTTTCTTTGAAAAACTGAGACGACCGTCATGTGTCTTGCGAGTTGGTAAGGGTGCGTTCTGCAACACTTCCGAGGAGGGTGTGATAGACTTACTTAAATGATCGTGCTGTGATGCTTGGATTTATCAATACTTGCCTTTTGATGAGCTTGTCAGTAGTTAGTGAAGTCTTTCTGGGACGCCTTGGTACAGATTCACGAGGTGGAACTTCACCTTGTGGTATATTCTTGGCTTTTGCAACGAGACTGTATATGACTGACATGCTCATCCCTGTACACTGACAAATCTCCTTCACCGACATTTTTGCCCCCCTCAGGGCAAGAATCCGAGCCTTTTCATGCTGGGTGAGGTTCTTGTGCCTCATTCTAAGGTGTGGATGGGCGGCAGTGGGACGAAAAGTGAATGGAACAAAAAAGAAGGGTCTTTGTTAATTCAGCAGCTCAGAGCATGCGTCCTCTCTCTATAGCTTGTCCCATGAGGCACTGACACGTTCCTTAGTCTGTGGTGGTGTGATCATCACCAGGGAGAGTTGCTAAGTACTTAGTAAGCGAGATCTGAGCATTCTGTGGGCTGATTGACACGGAAATTCTGAGGACACCTAACCACACAACAAAAGGCCCCATATTTCACAGACTTTCCGCGGGTACTGTATCTAATTTTGTGATGTGAATATCTTTATTTTTCTTAAGATTTTCAATGGCTCTGTGGAATCAAAGTGGCATGTCACTACACTTGGAATTATTGGCACCTGATGTGCCACATGTATAGAAAAATTACGTTAAATATGATTATGTGAACTGAATTGCGATTTCCCTTTCATAACTATCAACACGGACTAATGTGATTAACATAGTAACAGCTAAGGATCACGATGGAGTTCCCACCTGAGTTCCCACCTGACAGCATTCAGGACTTCCCAACATTCTCCAGACTTTTCAGTGAGTACCGCCGTGCCTACCTTTCTGCTAACACCAAGAAGTTACGACACCACCCACCCTAATCCCAAGTGCCTTCCATAAGAAGGAACAAACTCCATTTGGCAGAATAGAGAATGAAATCCTTCTACGGCAAATACACAATGCGAAAACTGACTCCGACAGGACTTGCTACAACATAAAACGCTAGAAGAGAACTCCCCTTCATTTGTGCTGACCCTGTCGGTGCTGCCAACCGTATGAGTGAAGAAAAAAAATATCAAAGAAGAACTATCCGGAATGGAAAATTTACAATATCTTTTACAACAGTTTATGGGCGAAAAATCAAACCCAAATAAGTCTTTCGTCCCACTCAACCCAGGGCGAGAAACTTGCTCTGGGGATTTGGACTCGTTTTCTTTCAAATCCATTGATACTTTTAGTGTGAAACATCTAGTATCAATTGTGAGATCCACTAATAACGCTAACCAAGAATTTGATTTCACTAATAACGTCAACCAAGAATTTGATTTTGTGTCTGTTTCAATTTTAAGTGCCTTGGTCAGTGAAACTATTTAGTGACATGCTACATAGATTCCAGAGAGCCATTGAAAATCTCAAGGAAAATAAAGATATTCA
>JAUUDW010524185.1:0-12180 GCA_032361385.1 Panulirus guttatus | reverse complement strand
CCGCCCCCCACCCCCACCGCCGCCACCCCCCCCCCCCAGAAAAAAAAAAAAAAAAAAAAAGGTATTAGAAATCATAATATTGGTTATCCTAAAAAAAGATGGTATTAGATATCATAATATAGGTTAGCCTAGGATGGTGATCACTTAGGATATCATGAACATTGATGGAAGAATATGTAGCCTGAAAGATGCTGAAGCGTGCACATGGATCATAGATCCCATCATGAACATGAGTTGGTGTTAGGTCCCTTATGAGCTGTACATAGTCATGCGAATTCATTAAGGTTAATCGCTCCTGCCAACTTGGATTAGTCTGGTCGCAGTTACCAATGAACCTGTGTCTATCGTTGAAATCCCCTATTATAAGGACTGGTTCCTGTCGGACACATTCTGGCAAGTTCATTTTATTAAGCATTCCTGCCGGTGCACACAAACTTATGTTGACTGTGTAGTTAACAGGCCCTTCTTTGATGCTTCCCTTGGGAAGAACTCACGCAAAGACGGTAAAACCGCAGTGCTCATCTTTGCTCGGCTGACGATAACTTCCCAGCGGTGTATGTGCCATAGGTCAGGCAACAATGGGATGAAGTAAGGATGAATATGAATGATGATATAAGAAAGAATTGAAAGAGTCAATTAGGTGAAAGAGAGTGTAAGATGTAGGGAAAGAGCCAGCTTGATCCAGCGTGTGCAAGTTAATTGTATGGCTGACTGCACACACAACAGGACATTAACCACTGATAGAGGCTTTGGTTATAAGTTAAAGAATTACGCCGTTTTTATCTTTTTTTTTTCAAAGAAACGAGTGTACGGTATCTTTTTTTTTCCTCTCTCTCTCTTGGACAGGAGTATGCGTCATCAGGTATGGGGATTAGTTAGCATGCAGGTATGTTGAGGATATGAACGGGGAAAAGGTTACTGAAATAACTTCCTCTTTCACAAGACATTTTATACGGGTATTGTTTAACTGTCGTTTCGTTTTAGGGTTAAAAAGATTTAGAAGGTTATCTGTAAGGGGTTTAAAAGACTGGGTCCAGGTAGTTCATGGCGGATCTAATCTCGTCCAGGAGTCATGATGGAGCTGGAACTTTTCAGTCGTTTATCAGCAAGAGACCACCATTGTATATTCAGCGGTGGAATGTTTGATCTGCCTTGTAGTTCTGCACTTACGATAAAATCAGACCATTTTATACCGGAGATCCACCGCAATGTATTATTTTGAGCTCTTCGCAAGATCTGGATGTTGATTTTCGCATTTACGTCTAATGCAGCAGTTGGTCTATATAAGAGCTCTTTTGTAGTGGTGTAATTGTTTTTCAGTTCCAACTCTGAATTACACAGTCCAACGAGACCCTCTCCGGCGAAAGCTGCCTCTGACTAAATGACGTAGTTCATCCTGAGTTTAACACCATGGTTTCGGCTGTATTGTGTTCGTGAGGGAGACGGGGATGGGAGAAAAAGACAGTATGCATGTGAGTGTAGGTGAACATAGCCTACCTCGTATCTATGTCATGTGTTGAAATAGACTTGGGATCTTTCGGGTCTCGCTCTTATTCTCCACTTCAGCTCCCACGACGAGACGTGGTCGATTTCCCTCTGAATTCTTATGATGAGGTACTTGCAGGTGTCTGCTGTGATGACTTGAACAACATCGTCTGTGTATGGCAGTGTCATGGAGTCTGCATACGGAGGGTCAGGAAGGTCATTGGTGTTATAAGTTGTATAAAGTGGTTGCCAGCGGTGTCCCTTGAGAACCACCAGCACCGAGCGTGAAGTGACCTGAATGGGCGTTCGTGTATTAGATGCACATCGTGCGGCTTGTTACGTAAATGTGTAAAGTTTTACTTAGGGACGGAAGAGATCAAATTGTATTTCAAGCCTTCGTACAGACGGTGTCGAAGGTTTTCTCAGTAATCTTTTGTAAGTAAGGCAGTCATGTTTCGTGTGGGATTCAGGAATGGTGAGATCACCCTTTTTGAAGTTATGTTGGCAGAAGCCGAACTATTTGTGAAGAGGTGGTGGTTTGTCGCGTGATGTCTGAGTCTGAAGTTGGTGATTCTTTCATATGTTTTACCGATTGATTCAAGTGGGCTGATCGGTCTGTGATTAAAAGGATATATGTTGGATGCAATTTGTTTTGGGATCACAACTGTCTTTGCTGTTTTAAAGGTGGATGGAAAATAATATGAGGCTAGAGCAGTGGTGACTGCTTTGATAGTGTTATTGAGATGTCTTAGCAGCTAGCAGCCTGTGTCCGAGCTACCTGGGGGTGATTTTGGGTTGCTTAAGAGAGGATCTTGACATCAAAGAACTTTATGGGAACTGTGAGTATGTGTTCCCCTGTAAGGAAGCGTATGTGTACGATTTCGTTCGGGTAAAGGTAGTAGGGTCTATTCTATCACTATTGTGTAACTACTTGCATTCCATATTGGGCGGGAGGATGTGGAAGTTGAGGCTGAAAAAGTCCTTTCCAGTGTATTTCAAACATATCAGCAATATCCTGGGGGATTTCCTGAGGTGTGTTGTCTTTGGGACCAATAAAGTGTGCATTTGAATTAACGAATCAGTTTTTAAAAGTCAGGAAAGTACTGTTGTTTCGTATGTTGTGGTGATAAGGGTTTGCCAGTGTCTTTCATGGTATTCTGCAAGGCTGTTGAGAATGTAGTCGCGTAAGATTGTAAAGATGGTCCCGCTGTACTCAGCCCTACCTATGGCTGTTTTAGTTAAGTTGTTGACGTTAGCACGAAGGGAGTCACTTGGTTTTCGCTGAGAGGATGAAATACGATTTGGGAGTGGCTGTGTCCGCTGCCTTTGTGACTCTGTTGTGTGTGACCTATCTCTGTGTCTGTTGTAATCAGCTGCTTTTCAAAGTTAGTGGTGTATGTGCAATTTACAAGTAATTGATGAAGGTCTCTCAGTTAATACTGTATTTTTAATGCATGGGGTCGAGCATTTTGTACTCATTGAAGACTAAAACTCAACTATTTCTCTGATACATTGAATTTGCAACATCATCTGGGCTATGGGTCAATAACGAATCATCAGCATTCGTGGTTAGAACAGCGTATCTGGTCTGATGGTGCGGGGCGGTCATACGGAGATGATTTGAAATCCCTTGTCTTTAAGAGCTTCAAAAGGTGTTTTGTCAAGTTTCCTTATTTGTTGTACTTAATATAGGCAAGTCTGCACAGGCGTTTGTTGATCAGGCTCAGGATTGATTGGATGGGGCGTGTTTATGTAGCCTCCTGTACACCGGTAAGCAAGTCAGTGGTGTTGGTGAGGAGGGGTGGGTATCCGAACTCTCCAGCTTAACACGCAGGTCAGGAGGCATGGCGTCGGCATCAGGATCAGCGGATCCCGAGTGATTAGGGTCAATTTTGTAGGCCAAACTAGGAGGCAGAACTTCTAAAATGTGTACTGACCTTTCCCCTCCTCATACGATCCTGCCGGTGACATGGTAAAGGGACGCTGGGACGAATCACCCTCCAAAACAGTATGAGCGGATGAAACTATGTTCATACGAGATCTGAGGTCTTTCAGTCAGCAAAGTGATATAAGAGGCAGAAAACGGTGGGGAAATTTGGTTAAAATGGATGGTGATGCATGAGGAAGACACATGAGGAGAGCGTGTGCGTATACTAGCAGAGCAGGGGCAGGTGTCAGGCTAGACCCCAGGAGGGGAGCCCCAGTCTCTCCTGAGGTACCTCCTGCGGGAAGATCCATTGCAGGTGGAAAGACCCTAATCCTACTGTTTCTATCTAGTGGTAATGATCTCCCAGTGGTGTGTGCGCCAGCATCGCAGTAAGACAGAAAAAAAGTGAGTAGGTTTTATGCGGATATAGACGTAAGTATGGTATAAGGAGAAGGGGGGGGGGAGAGAATTCTCTGAGACCGTTGATTTCGTTTCTGAGTGGCTACTGAAGTGCTGTACTGTATGATTTTGTTAGGTAATTTGTAGTTTGGTTGTAGATCATTTGTCGAGCATAAGAAGAGCTTAGGTGACGTAAAAACACTCTACGTCTTTAAAGTGCTTGAATATTTTTTTGAATCGAGTCACATTTTGGTTTTCCACGGACGACCTGGGTACACCTGTGCTGAGTGATGCATCCAGAGAGGATGATGGTGGTGGTTCCCAGATAGTTTATGTTACTGAGGAGTTTACAACCTTCTCCTTGACTTGTGAGTTTATAAATCATACGAGAGCTCTAAAGGGAACTCTGGTTGCGACTGAGAGTGATGGTCACGATGAAATTCTTAGTCTTCATGTTTTTTGGAACAGATGTGAAGTGGTCGTTGAGTTGTGTTAACTTGGTGTTGTTGATGACGATGCTTCGGAGTATACTTTAGTTCGTTTTGTAAATACTGTGAGTATTACTGATGTTCTTCAGGAGGAGGCGAACCTTAACGTCTTGTATGATGTAAATTTCAAATTCCAACTTTAGCAAGCTGGCTCGTGCAATGCCCTCCCGGTATAGCACTTGATCTTACCTTTTTTCTTCCATAAGAATAGTTATGGATCTAGAGCCCTTTAAGCGCACAGTAATGGCTTCATTGCATTAGTGTTACCCAGTTTTATAACATGCTAATGCATCCAAACCATCTTTACTTTATCCTGATCTTTTTCTTGTCCGAGCTGTGAGAGCGAAGACTGTAAACTGAATCATATATTACACCGCCGAGATGGTTAACGGTAGCTGGAGCTTACTTGTCGCATTTTTTTTTTTTACTGTTCATCAGATTCTGTAATCTTCGTACTTTCATCTGAAGACTAAACAGGAAATTTTTTTTACAACTCTGTTTATCGAAACACTGCACATTGTTGGCAGAAATTTAAGGATGTATATATTTCATGATTTTTTTTTTAATTTAACTGAGGTCAGTTAGGTATGCAGAAATCAGATAAAAGGATTTCACTTACTTTTTAGGGGAAGAAAAATCGTATTAGATGATGATATTCAGGGGAAGGGAGGCAGTGTGCAGCTTTGTTCCAATAGCAGTCATGAAGCAGCCTAGGAATTGTATTTTACCGGATGCGTTTGTGATGCATAAGGTATGCACATTTTTGCTTCTGGAATCACAGGACTGTGGCTGTAGGCTCTCTGAGAAAAGTTGACACAGCTACAACATGATAACTGTAAAGAGACTGTGAAGAGAGCATCACAAAGCTCAGGAAGATATCTCCTTAAAAGCTCGAACCCAGCATTAGGAGGTGTCATTCCTAGAACAGAGGCAGAGAAAAGGTATGGTGCAACAAGCGCTGTCTTTATGAGTTCGATTCAAACGCGTCGTTCTGGGTTATGTTACCGGTGCATCGGTTACGTAAGCCCTCGCTCTTTATCGCCACTCAAAACACCAGACCACGCTTCGAGGCTTTCATGTGGCTTCCTCTTGATACAGAAGTTTTCAGTATTCTTACAACTGTTCTTTTCGAGACTGGGGAAGTATTACAAACTCGAGTGGACTCCAGTCCGCGCCGCACATTCTTTAACTTTCATAGCACGTCATTTGATGGCGGAGTAAAGTTACGGATCTGTACATGAGAAAACAGCAGAATTCGGAGATAACACCGTGTTATAAAACAAGTATAAAAGAGATTCTTTCTTTACCATAGGTGAAGAGGGAGATAAACAGATAGAGAGAGAGAGAGAGAGAGAGAGAGAGAGAGAGAGAGAGAGAGAGACCACATACGCTCAAAGTCCTAGCCAAGTGGTCTGACCTTTACACTACTTTAAAAAGAAAGATACAGTGCCCTTAAAAGTAGCAGAAGAAAAAAAGAAATAGCAAAATAAACGCTCTCTCCCCACCCTCCGCTCCCTACGGCACATACGCGGAACGGAAAACCAGGTAGAGAAAATACCTGGCAGGATCAGTATGCCTGAAGGAATTTTTTTCTTAGGAGATTCATAAGGCAGAATGAACATGAATATGTCATATATCCCATCACCAACGACATGCATCTCTTCAATTTTTGTTATAAAGACAACAGTAAGGATAACTTGAGCTCCAGCCTCTCGAGTTGCCACGTCCATATTAAAGAATGATACAATAATCTTTCTTGCTCTCTTACAGCAGGCGACACGATTTGATCTATCTTGGCATGCTACTGCAGAATGACCTGGAGAGATCAGTGGTTGAGAAGGTAGCATAATATATCGCTGCGTTTTGATGATTGATCAGATGAATTATTCAATACCGGAAAGTGCTGGGCGATGATCATTCGTTGCTTTGAAGATTTTAAGAGTTTTGCTCTCATCATCATGCTCTGGGAGCTTATTCCATGCATCAATAATGTCGTTGGTAAAATGATATCTCGTACAGTCCAGATTAGCTCTGAGACCTCTAAGTTTTAGTCCATATCCTCTCGTAAATAAATTTTCAATTCTGAAGTTGTTGAATCCTTTAAGTATTTTATTAGTTTGCCTCGAAGATTCCTCTTGCTTAGAGAGAACAAGTTTAATTCTTGCAATCTGTCTTCATATGGCTTGTTACGCAAGAAAGAAATCAATTTGCTTGCTCTTCACTGCACCGCTTCCACTTTAAGAATGTCCTTACTTAAGTGGGGGGCCCAGAACTACACTGCATTTTCGAGGTGTGGTCTATCTAGACTTCGATATGTTGGCAATATGATATCTTTGCTTTTGTATGAAAAGTTCCTGTTAATGAATCCTTACATACTATTATCTTTCTTGGCAGCTTGATTATAATGCTCGGAGAGTTTGTAGTTGTTAAAGACAGTAACTCCTAGATCTCACACTAGGGGCATCCATCTTGTGGCCCATCAGTTAATAATCTGATTTTTTTGAGGTTACCTATTTGTAACAGGAGGCATTTATTGACTTTAAATGGTATTTGCCATTTTCTAGACCATTGAGTGATTTTATCTAAATCCTCTTGTAATCTTAGCCTATCTTCTTCAGTTGATATCTCACTGCCGATCTTTGTGTAAACTGCAAATTTGGACACTAAGTTATTTAGCCTTACATCGATATCGTTAATGTGAATGATTAGAAGTATAGGCCCAAGGACGGATCCCTGGTGTACTCCACTAATAACGGGTGACCTCGGTGATGATTCCTCATTCATTACGACTCTGCTTCCTGTCACGTAACCAAGCTTCTATCCAGTTTCCTCTGCAACCAGTAATCCCCAAGGCCCGGACTTTATGCATCAATTTAACGTGGAGAATTCTGTTGAATGCTTTTTGGAAGTCCAGAAATATGATATCTATTGTTTTTTCTAGTTGTGAGTATTGAAAAATTTATGAAAAAATTCAAGGAGTCTTTTAAGACATGAACCTTCTAAAACTATGCTGTGTATTATTAATCAGACTATGTTGTTCCAGGTTGGCTACGATTATATATCTAATAATCGACTTCAGAAGTTAACATATGATTTCTGGCATTTCACGGCTTCCCATTTTGAATATTGAATGACGCCTGCCAATCTCCAGTCCTGCGGTACTATTCCTTCCTGGAGAGATTTATTGAAAATATAGGTTAACGGTTTGGCAGTTTCGTGTTTGACGTTATTAATTTCTCGTGTACAGAAACGATCAGGACCTGGACTTTTATCAATTTTCAACTTCTCTGTGTTAGTACTTCTCTAATAGCAAAGCTGACTTCCCAAAATCAAGTATTATTACCCCTAATTTTAAAGGTGCACTCGTGTGAGTGCTATTTATTACTGTCTCAAAATTCATGCTAAAACAGAGCTGCAAGAACTTGTTAAGGGTTACTGTATGCTATTATTATCCGCTATGGGTTTCCTATCTTCCTTTAATAAGGGTCCTATCCCACTCCTTCTATATATCTAATTCTTGATATATATGTGAAATCTATTACGATCTCTATCACAAGCTCTTTCAGTACTCACTTCATACTGTCCCTTGGCTTCCTTGATAAGTATTTTCACATCTCCCTTAAGGGTATTATCTTGAGCTGCGATACTTGGGTCATTGAACCTAACCATATTCTTCAGCACGGGTATTAGTTACTAAAAACCCCCTAGGTGCAAGAACTAAGTCAAGTATACGAGCTTTGCTCGTCGGCTCAGTGATGGTTTGGTAGAGAAAATTGTCTTCAACAGAGTGGATAAGACTAGCAGATTCACTTCCAACACCTGCGGTAGTTCACCAGTTAATTTCTGGAAGGATAAAATACCCCAGAATCATCGGGTTTTTATCCTGTACTGTTCGTTGCAAACTCTCTCGTACATGACAGTGTCTAGATCTGCTGGCTGACTATAACGTCTATATACGATTATTATGTAAAGTTTGGAAAATTCTGAGTTAATTTGAACACACGTGTTCAACAGCGGCAGATGTCGTTGTCTGAATTTCGATGGGGTTTAGGTAAATTTTACTTACAGTGCAGTTCCACCTCCTCGACCGTCTCTGTCCCCTATAATTTATTTGTAGTCCGGCAGATTCTACTCACTAATCAGATCGTTATTTTTCATGTCCAGAAATGTTTCTGTTACTCCAATGACATTAACGTGTTCACTGTTTACCGAGCAATGCAGTTCAGCCATATTGTTATGATTGGATCTATGTTCATGTAAATCCGCTTAATACTTCATGTGATTTCTGTGCGAGACTGGTGGCATGATTTGCAGACCGGCTCGTTCTAGGCCGAGGTGTGACAAGCCCCATAGTCGTTGCTGTCTGTTGTAAGGCAATTTGATCTTTGATTCGCACCGGTGAGAGCTTTGTCCCTTTATTGCTAAGGTGAATGGCGTCTCTGTTGTATAATACCCTATTTCCTATGAAGTCGAGTCATAGGTCTACAAAGCCGATGTTAGCATCCATGCACAGGCGTTTCAGTCTCTCATTTGCACCTAGCGCTGCACGTAGAACGTAGAGAGGAATAGAGTCTCTCTCTCTCTCTCTCTCTCTCTCTCTCTCTCTCTCTCTCTCTCTCTCTCGCACTAACCCAGGTAGCAGTCTTATCTTTCTGCCTCACCTACAACTGGGCTGCTGGCTTTCATACCACAAACACAATTTCTAACTAGTCTCCACACATCACAACCACAGGCTCATTTGAACGATGCGTTTAGATAGCAAATGACGCAGGCATATAAGGTAGATGAATGTGTAATGCAAGATATGATGAAGAACAATGAACACCACAGCAACCCAAATTAAAAACTTAGTCTTGTCGTCATCTATAAGAGTCCCAAAGTGAGCAAGTAGAAAATGAACAATGATTTGACTCAAGACAAAAACCAGTATAGTATACAAATCTGACTGTCCCCCATGAACTTCATTCTAACAGATATATTGAAATGACCACCACCTCTTTGAGTCGCAGACTTGCAATGCATCTGTAAGGTGTTGCACCAAACATCATGTGGACAGGAATCCTAGTACAGCCTTTACTCGACAACAGTTGGTAGGTAATACGAGGATCCTCAAACACTGCAGTAGTCATAACAAATTATACATAACAGAACAAGTTTTCGTCAGAGAATTTTCTTCCTCACGGGACAGATCATTTTGCTCCTCCAAGCATCAAAGAGGACCTTAGGTAGGATCTCGGGTAGCTGACTTCACAAATGAGGTATGACGACCTGTACACTTCACTCCTCCTCCAGCCATCATGGAGTGCACAGCTGTCTCCTGGATTTTATACTTCCTGTCTTGTGTGTATATTTTCTTTCTATGTTGAAGGCTCCACTCACGGGCAGAAATCCTCATCAAGGGCGGGTCTTTATTAGTGTGATTAAATTTTGCTAAATATGCTTGTGTTAATCTGGTGATGCCCTAAGGAAGACGATGGCTCGCTAGATTTTTATAATACAGTGAATATGGCAAATTGTACAATCACATTTCCAACTTTCAGAAAAAAAACGAACAAGTGTTCGTGTATTAGAGAAAGCCTTAAAGGAGACTCATGAATGTTAATTATGCAATATTCATTAATGAAAGATATCTGAAAGAAAATAGCCACCTTGTTTATACTAAGTTTACATGTATATACCCTTCCATTCCTGCTTATCTTGTGCATCCAGGTTTTGCTGACATTCTCAGTTCACTAAAAGCTTACGAGATCTGACCACCCTTGTCTCGGGCAAAATATCAGGAAAAGTATAACCTCACGAATAATGAGTCTGTTCGTCGCTACACTTGAGCCGCCATATGCGCTCGGCAGCAGTGACGTAGTCACAGTCACTTACAGCTTGACGTAACACAGCATGTATACAGCATCAGTGGAAGAGTGATGCACAGCAAAGATTAGATGATCACAGACATTTTGTCCACTTACTATATAAATTTCAAAGAAACTGATTCGAAATTTATTGTTTTGAATTAATGAATTGTAGTTTCATTCTATAAGCAAGTTCTTTATTTTTCCTCGGAAGAAATACACATTTTCAGTGAGGAATAGCAAGAAATCAGTTATATGTATGTAATGAAATATCCAGCTTTTCCTGTTTATATAACAGATATTTTAAACAACTGAGCCCGAAGTTTCGACCTGCCACACGGCACTCATTTTGAGGAAGCAGTAGAGTCACTCGCTATATTTGGTCTCGGTCGCATAACAAATCATGAGCAGGAATTTTTTTTTCTCTCCCGTTCTGAATGGTGCTGTCTGACGATCTCAGAGTCGACGGTAAATATTGTGTTACTAAGTGTAAAGAAAGGTAGATGAATGGGGTGTTGATGTGTGAGGCGATCGGCTGGCGAAAGCTCCAAATTGCAAGATAGGGGGCTACTTTTGCCCTGTCTCTTTATGTGATCTTCTCTTGGTATAAAAACATGTTAAAGGTGAAACAAGGTTGGTGTGTGAGGTCATTCCCGGACGTTCAGGATCTAAAGCCTCGTTACCAGAGGAGAGGAATGTATCTTTTTTTTTTCCCCTCTGTATCTTGCTGTTTATCGCACTCGTGTTAGCAGACTCCCTCTCTTTTTGAGACAGGATTTGTTTAAACGCGACGGTACAGAGGAGTTCTATACTTCCCCGGAAATTCTTTAGATATTTCATGTTATCATAACAAGAAGTTTAAACGTTGTATCACTGTCGACAGGCTGTACTGAAAAGATTTATCCAAAAACAACCAAAACAAAGAAATGAAAGACATAAAATGAAAAATAAGTCTCTAATGATAAAATATCAACAAGACGAAGCCAAAGTTAGTTCACGTGGTGTAAGTCAAGGATGAACTGCCCTAAATAAATCAGCTTAGTAAAGGACTATGATTTGGGCTGCAATATTGCACATACCTATGTGTCGGTGACTCTAATCTTCCCATGCAGCACTTAAACAACTGAGTGGAGTTGAAATGTTGAGCAAACATATAATTATATGTAACCAACAGTTGCTCTAGATACTTGCTAACATGAAAACAAATCCTTTCCAACTGGAAGCCACTAGGAACATGACATCCACTGCCAAGAATGTGATACAGTTGGTATGTCGAGATCAATATCTCTCCCTCTAGGAGGTGTCCCAGTGACACCAGTGTGTGTTACGAGCATTGGAGGGATCGGCTCTTCTCGCAGTATAAGCAGAGCGCCGGTTGACTTGACTGACTGCTCGTAGAAAGAGGTACGTTCGTCCAAGCAGTTAACAGTGACACGTGCCATCATTTCTGATCCAGCAACATGCAAATCCTCATGTGTCTGCTGATCTTGGACTTCACCAGACTAGAAGACGGTGAATCGTAAACTACAGTTGTTTTATAAGCATTCGTGCAGAGTGATAACAAATTGTCTTTCATGTTTCTCAGACAAGGCAAGTAAACTAATATATACCACTTGAAGGAAAAGCTGAATCCCAACGTAAGCTGTGACAGAGTTTTTCGTGTATAAGAAGGGGAATGGATAATGTGAACTTCGTTTATATTCGAGTAAATGTTTCCCAATGAAATACTGCTGTGTCAAAGGAATTCTTTTGTCTTGCGATATTAATTTTCAAGTTGGTCAGTTCGCCATTCTCTCTCCATTTCAGCAGTAAAACTTAAGTATGTATCTTCTTTGCGTATTTATGAACAGTGCTCCTTATTCTCCAGAGTACAATACATTCACTTTGGATCAATGAAAAGCTAGATTGTTTTCTTTTTTGCATTGTTTGACCCCTGCAGTGCCTTGTTACAGTAATTCTTTTTTATGTTAGCTGAGACGGCACGGGCAGCTGAGGCCCTAATCAAGGCCATCCCATTAACGATATATATATATAT
>JAUUDW010524074.1:0-12181 GCA_032361385.1 Panulirus guttatus | reverse complement strand
GGTGACAGCAGTTGACCTAAGAGAAAATTCCCCACACCACGACCGCCACACACCTGGCCACCACTGAAAACCATTTCTTGTGTTGACTTGGATATCGTGAATAGTTCCATGGATCCCGCCAACGCTCGTGGATCTGTGCTGTCTCATTAACGCTTTCTCTGCCATTCAAACTAAATGAACTGGTTTTTTTTTGTTGTTGCCTTGAAAATTATCAATATCTCCGGGAAATGTTGATTATATATAGGTGGTTCCCTCGCCTCATTAACAACGTGAAACTTCCTTTATCGTTAATGTCATACGCCTGTGTCAGCAGCCCGTCATAGGTTTAACAGACTTTCCCATGAAGGGGTTAGATTACATTTACTTCGGATCCCTTCCTTCTCATGCTGGGATCAAAATACATGTTATGGCAGATGAACTAGTAAAAATGTATTACTCCTAAGATGGTGCCTATTATCTGGGTCTATGTGCATATAGTTTAGAGACAATCGTCAACCAAGAACTTGAATAACATCTCGTAAACTTCAGAATAATGAAAAGTAACACTGGCTGATTCGTCTACCATCAGAGAGAGTAGGACTGCACAACAGGTTTACAGTTTCTTGCGGCAAAAATCCAGGTGATAAAGCTTAATGTTCTCTTGTTAGAAAGGCGATGAGTGTCAACTTCCACTAGTTTATCTGTCGGGTCATGTCGTTAGGCCTGATTTCGACGAAGACTTCTAAGCATAACTAGATCTTACAACATTAATTTTTTTTTTTTATCGCACGACTTCTCACATATCCAATCTTTCCCGCTAATAATGAAGTTTGTATTGTATGCAACTTGATGACACGGGAAGTACTCAACTTAGAGGTGGACCAGACGCAGAATATGGGAGACTATGTCCTGTCTAGGGGACACAGAATTTGATGGACTCTTTGCCTCACTTTTCAGAAACCATTGTTTGCAGGAAGAAAAGGATTTTTGATAGTTTGCGAAACTACTTGTTTCTAGCCAGCTAGTGCTGTGAGTTAGCCAAAAAGAATAGCACCAGATGAGGTCTGATAGTCATGCACTAATTCTTGTCTTTTTGTCCTGTCTTGACTTTGAGAGGCCGTGGATGAAGATGTGAAGAGATGTGCTGAACAACGTCGAGTAACTGCCTTGGAAAATGTGTACACATCTTATAACCCAAACTTGCATTTAATCGTCTTGTGAAATGAATAATGCCAAGGCCATATGAGCGTGGTTGAGAAATTACCAAGTTACAGGATGGTCCATGCGCTCAACGTCTTCTGATAAGTTTTAAGCACGCAAGCGAGTCAAGCTTCATCTTTGTATAATCCACCTTTTGCTTTATACGAAACAACGCCATTGTTCAATACCGTTGCTTTAGGGACGGACTATAGGAATACGGAGTACTTAAGATGATACAAGTGCCTTCATAATACTTATTTCTGTATTCGTAGCAATTTACTTATATCACCATCCTTTCTTCTGACTGGCACTCTCGCCAAGGTCAACTCTGTTTACTGTGAGGGGGCCATAGAAAAACTGCTGCTATTTAAAGGCCTCTTCACTTACCCTCATCTAGATATTCCTTACTGGTTTAAAAGATTACCTTGGCACATTAGATATGTGTCTTTCATAATGAGAAGCTACAAATGTATCAGTGAAACGGTAAATAATCTGCCTAAATAGATAACAAGCGTTGACCCTGTTCACTACTAGCGACGAGGAAGACGTTGCATCTGGCCAAGGGTATAAGTGAAGTCTTTGACTTCACAGGGCTCGGGGCCAGCAAGCGGGCGGGGTGACACGGGTCGGGCTTAATGAATGTCTACACAATCTGGACTTGTTCCAGTGGGCGAGTTTTTGCAGAACGCAGCAGAACCACGACAAAAGTGTGGTCCGTGCGTCTGCAAGAATCACAAGAATGCTCCTCATGCCAGCTGGACGAAAGGGTGTAAATAGATATATACTGCAGGACAGGAGTTACGATGGTGATCGAATAGTTCAGCGTTCGAGGCGCGAGAGATGTAAACATGTTTTGTGGCAGGTGATGAAAGCGCTACCGCACTGTGCTCGGGGTGAAGGCCGTGCCCGAGCAGAGGTTATTATAGTCGGTTATCATTACCGGCGTTGATGCTCCGACCTCCGCCCGGATACTCACTCGTCTTCCTTCAGTATCTGACTTCTTCAGCTAAAGCTGAGCTCCTGCGTTTCCTGCAGTGCGTTGGTAGAGTGGGAGGGTGTATTGATAAGGCACCAAAAATCACGCTTCCAGATAATCATCCATATTACCTCAAAAAGCTCACACCTGCACACACTTAAATCTTATCTGTTTCACTTCAAACTATATCTTTCCCTGTCCCTCCTCTTCTTCTTCCACCCCTCTAACTTCCCCATTTAAAAAAGAGTAAAAAACTTCATTGAGACACCTTGATATCCTCAGCATTTGGCTCCACAGAAACGTACCATGAATGGCCTTGTTAAAGAGAACACTTAGTTACTTGTTCTTAAGTTTCTGTTTATTTCTTATCTGACACTTGTCATTATGATTTTCTGTTCCGTATATATTGCGCAGCGATCAGTCCACCCTGATGACAGGCATAGTATTCTGTCTTTGGCATTGCCCATATTATTCCTCTCATACTGTAGCCTATTCCCTACTACCCATCTCTTGACACATATCACCATGCTAAGTCAGAGCCACTTACCGACCACTCCCCCCATCCCGTTTACCAAAAAGAAAAACGAAAACACGCCATCTGCCACTGTACCAGACTATATATGAGTATCCATAATCCCATCCAACACAATAGGGCAACATTTGTACACACACACACACACACACACACACAAATAAACGTAAAGAAGCTGGGACACAGCGAAAGGGGGCCTGACTATGAATATCATTTGGTAGAAGTGAGCACCAGGAACCTGTATACGAAAGAGACTTGGGAGTCGACATCGTCGCTAACCTGTCGCCAGGGTCCCAACTTAGGAAGTTTACAATTATCGTCCATCAGGAAACTAGGAGTCATTGCCATGCTTAACGTATCCCAAGAGATCCGCGTCATGAATGTTGTGAGTCAGGCAAGCCAAACTTGGTTAGTGTCAGAACTGCCTTTTAGATTCATGGAAAAAAAGATGTTAGAAAAATGTCATGCCGCATAATCAACACAAGGCAGAGTATAAGCCATGAAGTTGGTATACTCAAATGCGTATGCACGTAAAACTACAAAAGAATATCCAGCGATGTGCGACAAGAAGAGGCCTAGAATATATGACAGATTATGAAGGTAGAATGGAAGCTCTCAACTACCTTCACCAGAGGAAACGAAAGTGAGGGGACATAATTTTTTCTTTTTTTTTCTTTACTTTGGCGGCACCGGTCACGGACAAAAGTCCACATTAGAGCCGGGCCTTAATTGAAATATAGTCAGAATTATGAAAGGGAAAAAGAAAAGGCAAGGGAAAGTAATTATGGATTTTGGAGGAAGTGAAAAAACCTTTCTTTTAAAATTTGCCAGGTCATAGTTATTGGAAGAGACCTGAGAAGGTAGGGTGCTCCAAAACTTCGAGGTGTAGGGAAAGAAGCATTTATCAAAACGGCCCACCCTTGAGTTGCCGATGGCCACACAATGATCATGTGACACAGCAGCTTACTGAGTATTGCATGGTCTAGCTAGTGGTGGGGACACACAGACAGCCAGCTCTTGGTAGCAAAAACCAAAGTTATACCTATATAAGAGGGAAAGTGAACCAATATTGAGGTGTAGGGCAAAAGGGTCATGTTTGGAAGTAATCATGGGACATCTTATAAGTCAGACTGCTTTCGACAACTCTGTCAAGTAAAGATGCAGAGCTAGAACCACCCTAGGTGTGAAAGCAGTACTCCGTACAAGGACGAATCACTCCTTTGTATAAATGGAACAGCTGCTCAGAAGAAAAGATGTTTTGGCATCTAAACAGGACATCCAGTTTCTTAGAGGCAGACTTAGCTATTCATGTAATATAGGGTTTCCAAGAAAAAGTGGATATTACAGTAATACCAAGTGTATACCTTAAGCTAAGAGGTGGAACTACAGAACCATCAAAGGAGAGATGGAGAGTTGTGTGGAGTTTTCTCTAGAGAGATGGGTAGAAATATGGTTTTGGAGGGATTGAACTTAAATAGATTTCGTCTCTATCCCACTGAGATATCCTGACCAAGTCTCCAAAGTTTATTGAGGAACCTGTGTCAAGACGAGATGAAGGAGCAGAATTGGAGAATGTGGATGAATGCAGTGGTTGAGTCATCAGCGTATGAGTGCATTTGATTTTTTATGGAGGAGAGGAAATTGTTGACAGAAAGGAGAAAAAGTGTATGGGACAGGACATAACCTTAAGGGACACTGCTTTTGTTGGAGGAAAGGGGGGAGGCTGATCCATGAACAACCATAGAGATAGATTGGGTGGAGACGAAGCTAGATATGAAGGAGCAGAGTGAGGAATGGAAGCCAAAATGAGGGAGCTTAAAAATGAGACCCCAATGCCACACCCAGTCAAAAGCTTTGGATATGTCAAGGGCAACTACACAATACTCCTCAAAATCTTTCAGGATGATTACCGGATATTAGTAAGATAGGAAAGAATATCACCAGTGGATCTTACCTTATGGAAGTCATACTGGTGATTGGAGAAAAAACTGAGTTTCAAGGTGTCTGAGGATATGGGAATTGAGGAGGGATTCAAAGACTTTGGAAATGGTGGATGCCAAAGAAATAGAACAATAGTTAGAATGGTCAGAATGGTTACACTTCTTAGAGATGGGATTTATCAATGCATGCTTCCAAGGAGAAGGAAAAAGTTTTGGTTTTTAAACAGAAACAAAACAGATGAGCAAACACAAGTGTAAATTCAGAGGCACACTCTTTCAGTACACAGGGATGGATGCCATCAGGACCATAAACCTTGCTTGTGACCAGAGAGTGAAGTGCTTTTTGGATAGTCTGTAAAGAAATTACAGGGAAGGGCATAGGATTAGTAAGAGGAGCATCAGGGGATGAAGGAATGTTAGTCATCTAAGGTGGAGTTAGAGCAGAAAAGGGACCTGATGAGAATTGTTCTGTCTGTGGGAGAGACAGCTATAGTACCATCAGAACGGAAAAGTGAAGGAAAGATAGAGCGACAGAAGTTATTAGAGATGCCCTTAGCTAAAGCCCAGAAAGACCTGTCAGTAGATGATAAGGAGATGTTATTGCACTTCCTTTGAATAAAGGAATGCTTGCGTCATGGATGATGCTTGCAGAGATTACGGGCAGTGATAAATGTTGAATGGGAGTCAGGAGGAGGAGAGTTTTTTCACACCCGATATTCCTGATCCCTTACCTGAATGGCCTCAGAACAGGAACAGTTGAACGATGGATTAGATGAAGAGGTCGTCTTGGAGGAAGAGGAGATAAGTTCTTCCATTCCTACAAGAATAACATCTGCTATGCATTTGGCAGAGACAGAAGCATCACTACATAAGAGACTGTAACTTACCAAAGGAAAGTCAGAAAAGAAGTTGCTTAAGTTATTCCAGTCAGCTTTGTTGAGGTGCTAGTATCTGCACTTAGAGGGGGCTGTTAGAGTGGGAGGTGCTGTTAGAATAGATATCCTTTTGAGAGTGTGATCGGATGAACCAGTTACGGGCAAGATTGTGTACTTACATCAGGATGGACCAGAGGTGCAAAACAAAATCCAGAATATTAGGAGGGTGGTCACAGTGGACATGAGTATGGGTAGAGTGGGAGATAATTTGTTGCAAATCATTGAGAATGGACAATGTGAGAGCTTCAATTCCTCCACCATCTTTATGGGAGAAATTCAACCATTCCCTGTGGTGAACATAAAAATCTCTGAGGAAGAGGATCTTGGCTTGTGGATGAGAGGATGTCACAGTCTCATGGCAGGAGTTTAGATAGTCTAAGAAAGATATAAACTTATAGAATTAGGAGAACAATACGCGAAACAGAGGAAAAGTGTGATGGCTGGGAGACAGACCTTCAGCCACATAAAATCAAAGTTTGGGGACTCAAATTCCTTGAGGCGTGCAACAGTTGTGTTGATGTTGGAAAAAGCAACAACACCACCTTTGAACAGGAATCGTGAGTGAAGA
This sequence comes from Panulirus guttatus, assembly GCA_032361385.1. Lineage (NCBI taxonomy): Eukaryota > Metazoa > Arthropoda > Malacostraca > Decapoda > Palinuridae > Panulirus > Panulirus guttatus. The sequence continues at coordinate 6,051 of JAUUDW010524074.1, read as the reverse complement.
TTATAGTTGGATATGGAAAATTGACTGGTGAGGACATTTTTAGGAGAGGTACTATATAGATGGTGTTCAGCAGAAGAGAGAATACTAGAGAGACCACGGATGATGGTATAGTGAATAAAAAAAATCAGAGGTCTAACAGAGAGGGAAAGGTTGTGAGAGGGGTCGGTAGTACTACTGCCAGAGCCCTCCCTCTCATTGGCAACAGAGTCAGGCAAAAACTCGGAGATTCTTAGCACCCCACGATGTTGGGGACTAGAGGCCATAGTCAGTGAAATATTATAAAAAAAATTAGGAGTGGATGTTAACTAAGGAATCAGTCTACATTAATATATAACTGAGAATTATCTTTGATCATTCATGGAAATCAACTGAAGATTAACATCAGGACTGTTCCTGATGACGGTGGAGTACGTAATACACTCCAGACCAAAGAATCAGACGTGATCGCTAAAATGATCGTGGTCAACACAAGAAAAAAAATGATGATTACTGTGAGCTGAGTTAAGGGTTTCAAATATAATGAGAGCTGTGTAAAGGGGATACAAATGATAGTGACAGGACACCCATACATATACAAAACTAAAACATATTCAGGATTAAGCAATCCATTGCTATTAAAACAAAAAAGTTGATGCCTAACCTGAATAATACATGAAAATACGAAAGCCAAAATACATGTTGCAAATATTATGCAGTGGAATTAAACAAAAGTTAGGCAATGGAAAACAATGGAACCTAATCAGTCGACAGTTGCATGGGAAACAACAACAAACACCGAACCTGATGATTACACACAACAATGCCACAGTGGCGCTCACGCAAACACACACAAGCGGACATCAACCCTGACAGTACACACATACATCCGCAGAGTCATTTTGCCTCATTTCAACCTTTCAACATATAGGGCTCCACGAACTAGATATTTATAAGTTTTAATACACAATACATTACTAGATAACTTTGCCAAAGATTACACTGATTATATATGAGGTTGCTCTGACATAAGGCTAATGGCGTGACACGGCACATAGCATATGCATAATGGTCACAAGTCATAAGAGAGTCGACAACAACAGTTACTGTTCACGTTATTTCGCTAGTCTCCCTTGGGTAAAGTCTCTTTTAACGCACCCCCAAAAAAAAAACAAAAATTCATTGAAGTTACTTCACACCAAATTCTTAGAAATCATACATTCGCAAATATCTCTAAAACTTTATGGCTTTTGCTGTCACACGCATATTTTCTCCAGCTGTATACGTATCGTGATACCTTTGATTCATGTTCTGCTGTTCGCCGTGTTTCTTTGTCACTGTATCAAACTTTTCAATCTTTGAAGGGTAATGATCTCGATACAAAAAACCCATCTCAAAAATAAAATCTATATCTTTTGGCCAAATTTTCGATTTTTCGGAGTTAAGAACATTAACATAAACACTGACCTTGTACAGTCCCTCCTCTATACTTTGACTTCAGCAGCATATGCCTCTTGAAATCAGCGTGTCTTTTAACTAAACTGGGATACAGTATAATCGACATTGCGTGCGTTCCTTAACCTTGCCATTCCCAGCTATCTATATCCATCATTGAGTTAATCTTATTTGAAATTAATTTATTCAATGAAAAACAAAATTAAACTAATATCCATTTTGGGGTAAATTATTTGGGCTTCGGCAACAGTGGTCTTCGCACATTTTCTAAAATAATCAGTCTTTCTAGGAATATACACGCTTGTCATGATATGCCGAGAAAACTGAAGGATGAGGTTTTATGGTTTCTACTTAGACATTGATCTGCTCATATGTAAATCTGAGAGCCAAGTGCGATGAATACTAATGGAAGTTGCAAGAGCGAGGTTTTAGTATGTCTTATTCCCTCTGGGATGGATATTCCACAATACTCTTTGAATATAAAACCCTCATCGTCATATAAAGTCGCTGGTGCTTGACCTACGTGCTTCAGTTTGTTCTAGTTCGGGAACTAAAGAATGAGATGTTGTTGCACGCACCTCTGCATTCATTTCGGTACACTTACGCAAACTCAAGAGTGCATACTATTTGTAGATTTAATATCGGAAACTACAGTAACAGCTATTGGAAAAAGCAAAGGTAAAAGATATTTTTGCCTTTCTATCGGCGCTTCACTTTACAATTTACGGAGAATGCGAGGCTAAATGATCTTGGAGAAAAAGCTTGCTTCCCAGTAACCTCTTATTTCGAAACGACCCTATAATGATATGAATAAACAGTTACTCTATTCCCTCAACTGTGGTGAATCATGAAGTGAGGGAAGGAGTGTCACTTATCGTAAACAAAATGTCAAGGAGTCCTTTGTGCTATTTTTATTTTGTTTCCAAAAATTTCACATTGTCAGTGGAGGCGCTCTCCTCTCCATTGTCTTGACACCTCTCCATTATTCTTCTTGCCTTGTTCTTTAGCTTTATGAGTAGTCCTCTGGGTTAGCCTAGTATAAGGTAAGCTACAATAATATATTCAATTTCTTCTAAGTAATCCTAGCTGCAAATTTGTATGGCTTTAAAGACAGATCACTACCCTTGACTCTGTCCTTTCGTTGTGGGCAAACAGATAATGAATGGAATCATCCCTATTCCTTGGCTTTCTATATAATGAGAACTTCGGGCTGTGATTACTTCTCCAGATGACCGCATCCATTTGCGGCAACATTCTTTTTTCCTCCTCCTCTATGGTGAACTGGGTACCTTCGAAAAATCTGTTTAGCTGTCTACTTTTTCCCGTATATTTGTTCTCCTTAGAATTATAACTGTCACGTCATAACGAGTATTGGAGAGCATACGAAGAAACCGTTTCATGTGCTCATTACTGTTCCCTAGTTGTCAAGTTTAATGCACCAAAACCACTGTCCACTGTCCAAAACCAGGCCCCTGTATACCACATTGTTCCAATTCACTTTATCCTGTGTATGCCTTTCACCTTCCTGTGTTCAGGCCACGAGCACTCAGAATCTTATTCACTCCCTCCTTCCATCTCGAAGTTGGTCTCATTTCATACCGCACTTGAGGCAAGGCTGACAAGGATATGGTATATGTATGTGAGGAACGTCGCAAAGGCTGGACTTTGTTAGGAAGTTGACATCTATCTGGCCCCAATTTCCTACCCAAATTTAACACCACCACCTCCACGTCAACCACAGGACCACAACCACCACCGCCTCAACCCCAGCAACACCCCCCATAAAGCTGCCGTAAGCTTCAGCTTTCACCTCCATCTTCCCACAGCTAATCAACACCAATTTTCTACCCATTCCCCATGTCTCCTTCTCCCATTCCCCATTCACACCCACGTTACGAGATCTACGTACCCAAGCAGGAAGCTATCCCTCCGTGACGACCTCAAGCACGACCAGACAGCATGAGCAAAAACGACCAAACCCCATCGTCCCTCCCTCCCCAACAGAGGGTACTCCAACAATCTCCTCCAGCAGGAAGGGTTTGGACCCATGTTAATCGCCAGTGGTGTTGGAGAAGGAGGCAGCAGGTATGTGTGGGCAGTGGAAGGAACCTCCACTGGTCACCCCCTCACCCACCTCTTCCTCCTCCTGAGGCCACCGGTGGCCTTTAACCTAGCCTCACCTCCTCCCAAAGACCTCACCTTGGATGCCACGCCTACCCTAGCGACGCCCCCGGGAGCCGTATCCATTAACCATAGCCGTTAGCCAAGTCTTCTACGGCTATAGTTTAAGACGTGTAATTACCCGAGTGGTATAAAGCGTGCTTAACCACGTACAGTTAATTGAGGATTCACCTGGCAGTGACGCACGGACAGACGGGCGATCAGTCCTTCTAATGTAATCCTACATCAGCAAGTCATCAATGTAATTGGCTTAATGTCACACGGCGTCCTGGACGATGGCGTTCCAGCGTGTGTGTGTGTGTGTGTGTGTGTGTGTTCCTGGTACGTGTTTTTGTTTGCTGGTTTGGCAGTAGACACACCCAGAGATGATTAGGAGGTTCCAGAGACAATAGTTTCTCCTCTCTCTCTCTCTCTCTCTCTCTCTCTCTCTCTATCTTCTCTCTCTATCACTCAGGGAGGGTAGTACCCGCCTGGGTATCGGGAGGGCTAATGACGGTGACGCAGTGAGGCAGCAGTAACGGTGGCTGCCAGGTTCTCCTCCCTGGCACCAGGTCTCTTCTTTTTTTATGCCTTGCATATTCGAGGGCTAAAGGCATTCAGTCGACAAACGCAGACACTTTTTATATCTAACACACAACACTCGATCACTTTATTCTGATTCTACATTAATTTTCCTGCGGTGCGCGATACGCGCTAATACATGCCCTAAGGCAGCACTCTTTGCTCTCTCTCTCTCTCTCTCTCTCTCTCTCTCTCTCTTTCTTCTCTCTCTTTCACTCAAGCACACATATATATGTATACAAGATGAACTTGTTTTCCTGAACAAGAACTTAAATGTGATAATGAATCGGTGGCACATATGAAATGCACATACGAAAAGTGAAGTCAAATATACGAACGATTTCATTACTTGAGTGGACTCGTAGGTACGAAAGATTTCAGTGTTTAAGTGGTGAAGTCATAGACACGAAGCACTTCAGCACTTAAGTGGCAAAGTCACAAATAAGTAGGACCCCAGCGCTTAAAGTGGGATTACAAATACAACGAGACTCCTACGCAAGTGACGAAAATGTATACTGTTTTTCTTGGCTTTACCAAGGCATTTAACTTGCTAGACTATAGAGTCCTGGTAGACGGAGCAGTGAAACAGACGCTGGTAGACTGAGTAGCGAAACATATGATAAAAATGGCACATTGGAACTCTTAACAAACAGGATATTCAAAAATACAAGATGAGGAAGTCTGGTTGATGGAGGGACTGTCTAAATAAGAGTATCACAAGAAACTGTATTAATCTCGGTATTGTTTATGGGAACAGTGTCAGATATAGACAGACAGGGAAGAGGAAATATATCAAGGTATTTCTTAAACGTCTTTAAATCAAACAAGATGAGAAGATCAGAAGACTGGAATATGATATATAAAGGGGCAGAGGGTAGACTGACTCACTTCGGTTGAGTAAAGATTGTACAATTAAATCATGAAAAGCTTTAAAAGTACAATAGTGACATCATACGACGGGCCAATGGGAAAGGAAGCTGACGGTGCAGCATTTAATCAGTAATCGTGAATGGAAAGACGGATACCACATCAAAAAAAAATGAATCGTATTAGCGAGTCAAATAATGATTGGTATGATAATGAGAACTTTCTCGACGAGCATTGGAAATCTGAGGATGAAGACATTCGTTGTGGACGTAAGAGACAAACCGAATTCTACTTGTGTTTTATAGTTAAGAAAACTCAGAATCGTACACTGGATAGAACTCAGAATAAAACTCTCTCTACGAACAAGAGAAAAGGACTGCAACACATGGCCAATCGTGAGAGGTTGATGGAACTTCATCCATACAACCTAGAAGGAAGAGAAGGTCATACGATACTTTATGAATGGCAGCGAATTGAGGGAATTAAAAGCAACGAACTGACACTAACAATTCATGATGTAGATGAGACAGTCTCAAGAAATCTTCAAAATCTTTTCGAAGATCATAAAATACTCCAAGCAAAACAAGACAGATGGAGAGACTAATGTCTCTTGCAAGCGAGAAAGTTTAATAGAGGACCAGACGGATGGCTGAAATGTACAGCCAAAATGAACTCGAGGGGATCAAGATTAAGAGCTGTGTAACGCGCGTGGCAGCAGAGAGTAACAGTACTGCTATTGCGTCATCCATGCCTTATGGCAAGATGGACTCTCGCGGTGTAGCGGTTAGCGTTCCTGACCGTGACGCATTCATGGGCCGCCCAGGGTCGAGCGCATAGGTTCGAAATCCTGGCTGTGGCAGCTAGTCCACAGTCAACCCAGCCGTTCATCCACCCTAGGGATTGGTCAATAGAATGGGTACCTGACCCAGGCTACGGTATATATATATATATATATATATATATATATGGCGTTAATGGGATGGCCTTGATTAGGGCCTCAGCTGCTCGTGC
>JAUUDW010523852.1:0-12184 GCA_032361385.1 Panulirus guttatus | reverse complement strand
CCGGGAGTGTCAGAGGAAAACAAATAGGCCCTATCGCGTCCAGCTGTATTGTACAGTACTGTGCCCTCTATAAGTGCATCTATAAGTCCTTGTGAACCTGACAAGTGCCTCGATAAGCCCTCGGGAACTTGATAAGTGCCTCTATAAGCCCAGCGTGAATCCTGTGAGTGTCGGTGAGTGGACATTGCCCTCTTCCTTGCCATAAGTGTCACATATTGTATTTTCTTTTGTTAATATACCAAAGTTCACGTGACTACTGTGTTTCCTTGCCCACCTTCCTTCCCCGTTAAGTGAGTTCATCGCTACTGAGTGCCACCGGACCCACAAGTCAGTGTATGAGGTGAAGGAAAAAATTGTTACTGCCCCCTTTGAGTTCTGTGAAGAGGGTATCCTGACAAGCCTTGACCCTCGGTGGAGTGAGTTCGAGGAGGGCTGCGTAACAGTATCCTTCAACCTTGGACACTAAATGAGAGCCTCTGGAACTGACATTTTTAAAACTTGTCAGATGAGAAAAACATAAAAACACTTAGGGCTATAGGCATGCTGTATGAGTGTTGTGATTAATGATGTGTAATTTTTTTCCCCAAATCTTAAAAAATATATCCTAAACTCGGGCAAAATGGTCTAGGTATGTGGAAGGATACAATTTAGCCTTTCCCTGTAACTCAAGTGTCTTAATTCCAATAACATCTTTGTTGACCTCCTCTAGACTTTCTCTCTTAGCTCTTTGTGCTTCTTTAGGTGTAGACTTTGAAGTCCATCTCATACACATCCTGAAGCTAACTTCGTGCTAAATACTGATTATACTGAGACCTTCTTTCATTTTCACTTCTTTACACATGCTTGGATTGAATTTCATCAACCATGTATTAGACTAACTTTTGAGTTTAAGGCCCCCTTGTAAGTTGATGCAATCCTCCTTACTTTTCACTTCCCTGCAAACATTTAGGTAAGAGACCACACTTTCAAACAAGTCATTTCCATAAATCAAATAAAGCAACGGTCCAAGAACAAAACCCTGCAGCATTCTGCTGGTTTAACTTGACCCATTTAGAGATAGCTCCTCTGACAAGCATCCTTCTTTCCCATCCACTGAGATAATCTCCTATCTGTTGAAGAACTTTCCTCCTTATTCCTAGTTGATGATCCAGCTTCTTAATTGGTCTTTCAAGCAGTACAGTGTCATATGCATTCTGGCAGTCCATATATAAACAATCCACCCAGCCTTCCCTTTTGTCTAAGACAGATCTGACTCTCTCGCAGAATCTGAGAGGTTTGTTACATATGACCTTTCCCTAAAATCATGTTGTCTCTCAGGTAATTTCTTCTGTAGAAAGTAATCTGTTTGCTTTCTATTCATTTTTTTCAGACCCTTATAGACCATAAGAGTCTGTAGTTATGTGCCAATTCATGGTCTCCTGGTTTTGTTGAGTGGAAATGATTGATAATTTAAGTGATGGGAGGATGGAGGTTGGATTTATATTTGTCAAAGGTTAAGAGGATGATAGAAGATTTCTGTGGTAAAGCAGATATTCTGTTTTGAGTCAGCCAATGTTCTAACTGTGTGATGTAAAGTTTTGTTTGCTGTTGCTTGAGTAGTGTCAGGATGCTGTGATGTGACTGTAAGGTCATCTGAACATGAGAGGACTTTTACCTGTAAAGTCATGTTGGAAAAGACTGAGGAGGGTAGTAGAAAAAACTGTTATGTAACATTTGTTTTGCAGTGTGTTAGAGGGGATTCTGGGTCTAAAGCTATGCTGTGCAGGTGTGAGTGGGATATTTTGTTTGATTCAGATGTGGATTAGTTCTTAAAGAAGTTTAGATACTGAAGACACTTACCTGACTTCCCAAGGGTGCCAGACATTAACTGCCAGACACTCACCACCAATGACCTTACCAGGGGTGCCAGGACACTTATTGCAGACCCACAAGAGCTCTAAGGCATTCACCAGAGTTTCTTTGACCAGACACTTAATGCTGACCGAACAAGAGCTCTACTGCATTCGCCACCAGTAACATTATCAGAGGTTCCTTAAAATAGCTCCTTGGTATTCTTCATCACCGATTTTAATGGGGTTGCCTGACACTTACCATTTATTTTGGAGAGAATAAAAGCAAGTTCTGCAGGTATTTCAAGGTGGTTGACCCCAGCCACTGACCGCTGTACCCTCTCTTGCTCTGCCTTGGTTTGCTGTGCCTCCCGCTCTGCCCGCTGTTTAGCCAACTCTTCTGCCTTCTTACGTCTCTCCATTTCCTCCTGGAGGTTGTTTGAGAAGTGGGCTTTAGCTACCAGTAATGAGAGAGAATGCAGGAGGAGGTCATAGCTGCTGGTGATAAGGAGTAAATGATGTCTGGTCTTGGTGTGTCACAGCTGATGATGATAAAAAGAGTGATGGTGGAGACCAATGTGGGTTTTCATTCAGTTTTATAGGAGGGGATGATGGTTAACCAGTTGATCATACAAAGGGGTAAGGCAGTGGTCTCACTGGGTCTTTGCTCCAGGTGATGTGGGAGATGATGGAGGAATAGGTCTTCCTGGGTCCTAGTTGTTGGTAATAAGGATGTTTGTGATTTTAGTAGGTCTTAACCTCTGATGATGTAAAAGAGGTACACTATGATATATGTTGCTCGTAATATCAATAATAAAGGCTGTCTTTTAGGTTTTCACTACTGGTGATATAGAGAAGGATGGTGGAGAATTTAGGAGATCTCAGCAGCAAGTACGGTCAAAGACAATAATGTAAGCCTTGTTGGGACGTAGCTGAGGTAATTAAGGTGAAGATGTGTGTGGTCTTTTTGGGTCTTAACAGAGGTAATTCAAAAGAGGATGTGTGTGGTCTTAGAGGGTAAATATTTTGGGTCTTAGATGATAGTAATATGGAGGTGTGCGTGGTCTTAAAGGAGCTTAGATGTGGGTATAGATGGTGTGCGTTGTCTTAAAGGGTCTTAGATGTGGATAACGTGAGGGAAGATGTCGGATATCTTCAACAGTGTTAGCTGCTGGTAATGTAACAGTGAATGGTTACACTTTTAATATGATGAACCTACAGGCCATAAGCTAAGACCAGACTCTCCAATCTTGTGGACCCTTGTGTGCTATGCTTAAATTTTCCAATAAATGAAGCTACTGGCCCATGAGTGCTGAGACTGAACTCTCTAACTAATGAATTTCCTGGTCTCTGAGAGTTAAGGATTTATTTTCCAATGAATGAACCTACTTGTCCTTGAGCATTATGACTGAACTTTTCACGTCGTTATCTTATTGGCCTATGATTGATAAGATTTAATCTTCTAACCCATGAACTTACTGAACCTTAAATGGTGTGCTTAAATTCTCCAACCAATGAACTTCATGGCCTTTAAATTATAACTTGTAACTTTTAAGCCTATGGCTCTTCTGGTTCTTGAATGCTAACCTTAAGCCTGATAAAAAGCGTGCGTGTCCTCCTGCCCCTGGCCAATGCCTGGACCTTGACAACAGCCTGGCGCAAGTTGCGGTACCGCCGGCGAGCCAGCCACATCCGCACCAGTGACTGCACCAGCACTGCACTCCGCTGCAACGATCGGTACCTGCACAACATAAAGCATTTCACGATGAAAATCTAAGGGAGGCTTTATTCCTTCAACCTATTACTAATAAAAGAGTTCTCTTATCAAAAAGATAAATAACAAAAAATACTCAGGGCACGATATTTCAAGTTGGTTAAAGATACTAGGTGAACAGTTAATCTTAGCTGAGCTGTGTGAACCTAATCTTTAAAAATGCAGTATGTAAAGTGAGAGACATATAGTAAGTGTATCATCCTGAGTCAGAATCTCTGCTCTTCTGTATGTGGGTAAAAGAAAGTCCTCCTTTTTCTGTACATTTACATTTAGAGTATAGTGTTAGATCATGTTTGTTTATCTAGGTTAAAAATAGCTCATCAATTAAATTTTCACAAAATTTCTGAAGCAACTGCACACCTCATCCCAAAATCTACATTTCATCTACTAATGTAATGTACTGTATTTTTCTTTGTAAATGAAATATCCATACCATCATAAGTCAGGAAATCAGGTGCAAAACATACATCACTTTTGAGGATATGCCCTGCAAACTGTTGTTTACACACGATAAAGTGATTCATGAATGGCCAAGTTTAATGGCAACATACCTCACTGTTCACCCAAAACTTTTCCCTCCTAGAGATACCCTTACAACCATATTCACACTTCTGTGCTTAGCATCCATCCTTCTTTCTCAATTTTCCTAATCATCATTTAAGGAACGTACTATATCATCTGCAATACCAATAAGTCACGTTGCAAAACAGCTATGCGTCATAACAAAAAATTTTTTAAAGGGTACTGAATGAGAAAGTTCATGAAATTTTAAGAGTAATGAACTAAACCTAATTTATCAAAGAGAATCTTTACTGTTCTGTTTACCTCAACAAAATTTATACTTACTGTTTGCTGAAACTTTCATTACGTACTTTTAACCTTTATTAAATAAAATTTCCTACAAAATATTTCTAATAACATGTTTTTAATTTCAGAAATTTCCCTCTTTAGTTATGATCGATAGCATAACTTACTTTCTGCGGGTGAGATAGCCTCGGACATGCCGCTGCAGAGTTATAACAGAGTGGGAGAGTCTCTTATAGCGCTCCTCCTCCAGTGTCTGTTCTAATGCCTCCCTAAGGAAGATTTTGGTGGTTCCCAGCTGGAAGGAGCCACGGGTACCTCGTGATACACAGTCCAGCACCACTCGGCAGATCTCTTTAGCTGGTGCACCCTGGAGAGATGATACAAAACAACTGGTGTTGTGGTCATTACATATATATTTTCATTGCTGTAATGTTACTATATTGCCTCAAAGTAAGTCCTATTTAGTCATCAGCTAAATCTGATTCTGTTTCTTTAACTTACCTATGCTTTTCAACCTTGTAAGAATACATGAACCTCAACAAGTACAGATATATTATGCATTCCAAACAGATATTTCATGCATTCCATGTATAAATGTCTAAGTTCAGATGTCTTATGAAATACTAAATTTCAGGAGGGAGACACCATGATACAATATTCAAGTGTCTCATATATGAATGCTTACCATGAAATATCTTTCAAATGATATATTTTGTAGACACCTTTGTAGTTTTAATTCAATCTAAAATGGATTTCGGAGCATAAATAGATACATCATGAAACTGAAAATAATAATTAATGACAGCATTCCCTAAAAAAAATTCTTACATGAGTGTCAATTCTTTTGGCTCTCACCCTCCTCTTATCAATAAGACAGTGACCTTTGTTAAATTCCTTAAAGGGTAAAATGCAAAGGATGACTTACCCTGGGGACCTGTCCAGGGACTAAACACCGGTATCTCTCAGAGAAGTGGCTGAAGCGCATGCGTACTGGGAAGCCTTGCTGCCGGATCTTTATGGTCTCCAACATGCCGGAGTAGCGGAGCTGTTCAAGTACACATGGCATATCCAGCTTGAGGGGTGCCTTTTCATTATTAGGCTTGATACATCGCACAAACCATGGGTTGCACCTGAGGAAGTGATAGGGAGGCATGCTGGTCAGCTGAGATGGGATGATATTTTGGGATTATGTGAGGGAGGGATAGAGGGATAGCAGGGTGGGAGGACAGATGGTTGAAAGATGAGAGTGGGATAAAGGGTTGCTGATGGTCTGGTGAAGGAGATATGGATTATAATTTGTTGCTACTGGTTGAATGAGGGAACAAATTCAGGAACTTAGCATTCTGCAGAAGATAATAATGACAGTGGTGAGCAGTGCTCAACTGTGAAAAGTAAAGAGGTAGCTGGTAGCCAACTAAGATGAAAAGGTAGAGAGAATATTTACAAATCAACTTGTTATCAACAGAAGCAGGTAGGAATGAATGGTAGTTGGTTGTCAGCTGATGAGTGGCAAGTGAAGGAAAGATGAAGAGATCCAGACAAGGAGGAAGGGAAAATAGCTAATGGTAAGCTATGGTATGGAGAGAGTGTAGTTGCTGGTTAGCTTAAAGGGAAAGGGAGAGAGAGCACTTGACAATCACTTAAGAAACAAAGAGCAGGGAAACAGGGTTAGATGAGGGAGCAAGGGAGGTGCAGTTAGTCACTAACTAAGGGAAGAGGAGATGAGAGGTGGTGGTTGGCTAAGGGAAAAAGAAAATGTGGCTGGTGACTAGCAAAGTAACTAAGACACTTACTTGGCCATGCCATCTATGAGGTGAGTAAGGGAGTCATTGAAGCGGGCAGACACAGTGGGCGTTCTGGGTTTCATGGTGACAAAGCGACCATTGGCCTTTGTTAACGTTTTGTTCTCTGAGCCAAGTCGCACATCAAGGAACATCTCTGACAGCAACTATATAAATACAAAACAAATTTATCATGAGAATAAGCTATATGGGTGGTGAAACTATACCAGTATAAATAATACACAAGAAAAAACAAAACATAATAATAACATTTGCATGAGAAAATGTTTTAGTATTAAAATGCCAAAGAGGCATCAGCAGAGGTTACACACGCTGGCCTACACTAGAAATACAAATATTTACAAAGCTTATACATACATATCCTGATGTAAGCAAACTCATGATATCTTTACACATCTCATACAGACAGAACACAGTCTTTATATAATTCCTATGTATACCAGACAGTCTTGACTAATATGAGCTCTTACATAAAAAGTTTACACTTATACAGCATAAAATGACTTTCAATGAGGATGAGAACCTAAGTAAACCTACTGAGTTCAGATGTATACAGAATCATATATAAAGTAGCAAACTCTCACAAGAATCATCAAGAGTAGCAAACTGTCATAAGAAGTTAGACAAACATATGGACTCACATGTAACTTAGAAGAGATGAGAAGCTCAACAACATCATTCCTGAGTGTGTCCCTGTTCTTATCAAGGAAGCCTTCCACATTATACCAGACTTGCCCTGCATAGTGCTTTATGCCAAACTCCATGGAAGACATCCTTGGCCTGCAAAATATGAGAGGAATATGAAGAGGATGAACAGGCAGAAGGATTAAAAGGAAAACTTAGATATGATGCAGAGAAGAGATAAAGCAGAAAGGACAAAGGGGAGGATGGAGAAACTTTTGTCTTCCTAAGTACATAAGTGACATATATTAATAAAGCATGATTTTCCACTTCAACATCTCTGAAATTTTTCTTGACAAGATGAAAACATTAAAGAATTTTTATGAACCTATAATTCAACAACTATAGTGCCACCTATAAATCCCAAAGACCCTCATGAATTATGAAATTTTATCCTGGGTGTAGTGGGAGATGTTTCTCACCTGGAGTACAACTCATTGAGTGCATGGTTGTAGTGGCATTTCTCAAGAAATGAGTGGTCAGTGGCTTTTGGGAAGTTACTCTCATCATCTAGCAAATGAAGGATCCCTACAGGCTTGCGGGCCACCAGATCTATCACTGGAAGGTTATCCTGAAATGGAAGAATGAGTCATTTGCTCCATTAGTATGAAAAGGGAAGCAAATACACAGATAATCAACAATATATGAGGAAAGAGGAGGAAGAAAACCCACCAGCACTACAGAGAGGGCAGGAGTACTAAGAGATGGTAATGTCAGACTGAAAGTAATATATTCACATGTTGATGGATTAATAATTAATGGTAAACAGCTGGAATTCAAGTACTGTATAAGGGAAAGAGTGCTTGATGTTGTTAAAGCCGTGGAAACAAAGCATACTAAAGAGATTGATTTCAACTGTTCTGCCAAGAGGGGTACACGATGGTAAGGAAGAAAAGAGAATGAAAAGGAGGGAGAGAATGGCCCTCTTGAAAAAAAAAAATAGCCTGGGATTTCAAGAAATAGTGTAATTTGTCCCCTCACTTAGGTACTTAGGCAGTCGCTCCCTTGCAAGTTCAGTAGTCATCCATTTGCTTTCTGATTACTTTTTCCAGTGATTTAAAGACCACAATCATTAAAGGAACTGATTGGTAGTTCAGTGTAATTTCCCAATTTTCCTTCTGAAAAACAAGCACATTTGTTATCTTCCACTCACTTGCTGCTAAACCATCTTCTAGTAATTTTCTTGTCAAAATATTAAGAGGCCAACTAAGCATTTCTGCACAAACTGAGTATAAATGGATACACTTCATCAGTTTATACATTCTTTAAGGATAAACATCTTTCAACAGCTACTTATGTCTTTTCTGACAATTTCAATGTTTTCTAAGGCCTTCTCCCCATTCCATCACATTAGTGCTGAGAGAACAAAACCCTCCACTATAAATATATTATGGAGTTTATCAATCAGTCTCAGATATCTTATCATTAACTTCAACAACTTCTCCCTCTGACGATTTGCTTTTTTTAAGTGGCAATTTACTTCTCAGAATTCTATGGAACAGCTCTGAATTTTCATGTCTTTTTGATTCTTTTCTTGATGTATTAATTTCTTTTGCTTCCAAATGCTGGCTGGTTGCTGCCGTGTCTTCCTCTTCTCCATATCCTTTTGTTATCCAGCTTTTTGAGCTCTTTCATCAAGCCATATATCTTTCTTTTCTGTCTCACTCTTTCTCCTCCTGCCAGTGGAATGCATTCACTGACCCCCCCATTACATGTTTGACAAATCCTTATTAACTATATTCTCTATTTGGGATGTTGCATTCCATTTCACTGTTTATGTTTCCACAATTTTTTTTAGCTCTTTAAAGTTATCACAATGGTGTTAGCAGGCTCTGCCTGCAATTGTTAACATTACAGGTGATAAGGTACCTTCAAAAAATTTGTATCATCTTCAGCAAATGGAAAGGAATACAGTGGTGTCAGGAACCCTCTTGCCCCTGAGTAGCCCACCTTACCCAAGTAAAGTGCAACCCTGAAGTTGTAGAAGCCTCATATAAGGGGTCCTAGAGTTACATAATAATATAATAATAATCGCAATTGTATCTCCTCTTTAAGTTTGGTTTTCTCTTCTTTTTTTTTCTTACTAAGTTCACAGTTATATTTAAGCACTACATGATCAATTTTTCCTAGTGGGATATCATAACTGATATTTTCTATTACTGTGTTTTATACAAAATGATAAGATCTAGTATTAATAGTGCATCAGCTCCTTTCAGTCTACTGTGTTATATGACATGTACATATAAGAGACTTTCCTAAACATACCCAAAGAATTTATAGCTACAATTCTCTATCCATACATGAATCCAAGAAATCCCAATTCATTTCTTACAGCTACAATCCTAAATATCAAAGGTTCACTATCACTGAGATAGGATTGTCTCACTGCCTTTCATACCACACTGAGGGTACCTTCATTATTTCCATCAATCTTTATTCTAAGTCATTACAACAGGGGGATTGTAAATTATCAAAACTATCATGCAAGTTTCTATTATCAGTGCTTTTCCCATTATGTAATGTTTAAGATAACATCCATCAATACATCCAGGAACTTTATACTGTGCCTTACTAAGGGAGCCTATCTCCCTTCCCCTTATAATGGAGAGAGGGTGCTGGGAAGGGAATGGAGGGTAAGTATCAAGGAAATACAAGAAAAAGGAAGGGGATCAGAAGGGAAAGTCAGTGAAGCAGCTGCAGTAAGAAATATGCATAGAATAGGTATAGATAGGTGTGGTTAGGGAAGCTATAGAGTATGTCTTGAGAAAAATGGTGCATATTGAAGATACGTGGTGAGGATTGGAGCAATAAGTTTCATAGGGTGAGGTATAATGGAAGGAAAGTGTAGGAAATGGAGATAAGTAGTGAAGGTGTAATGTACGAAAAACAGGTGTACTTAAGGAAGAGATTAGATTTACCACTGTCTCATACAAGTTCCTTTAACAAGCTATGTGTTCTGTATTTCTTTATTCTGTTTGTGGTTTATAATGTATAATGAACTGTCATGGGACCAGACCCATGAATTCCTAATATGAATTACAGTTTCTTGTTAAAATGCAGGTCAACAGAGAAAGGGGTGTGTGTAAATTAAAAGTGCTCACATTCCATATGAATCCAGTTACTAAATGAAATGTGCTTTTATCTCTTGAAATATCTTACACAGTAGATAGGTTTAACGATCCTAAAAGAGCATGATAACCATGCAGTTTATCAAATGTTTTGGGCTACTGACCTTTCATGATCTCAGAGAAGATTTGGAACATTTTTCTTTCTATAATATATACAATACAATAATTTGTTCCTCTTACCTGGAAGTCAATGTTTTGCCATTCTATCTTTTCCTTTGCATATTCCTGCTGCTCCAGCTTGAAGATGTGTTTGTTAAAATGGAATTGAAGCTTCTCATTGGCGTAGTTGATGCAAAGTTGTTCAAAACTATTCTCCTGTACAAATGTGAGGGTCATGACAATTATAGTTGCATTGGTAAATGCTCTTGTGAATATTAAGCAACAATGGCAGGCATGACAACATTTTCCAGTACATGTGCTGCCACTGTTTACTGGTAAGATATTGTATGTGTAAAAGTAGTGTTCATGCTTCAGTAAATTACATCTGATCTCTTTCATAATATATTCATCAACTATACATTAATATGAATGAAAATAATGTTTGGAATGACATTATTCCATGACATACTCTGTAATATCAACATCAGAAATGTGATAAACCGTATGAACACAGACAGGGAAACCAACCTTGAAGACCTCAAAGCCAAAAATGTCGAGGATGGAGATGTGTGTCTTCCTTGAGCCCTTGTGAATAATCTGGTTGATACGACGGACAAGCCATGAAAAAAGTGATGAGTATAGTGCCTTGGCGACAGCATCACGGGCATCCAGAGCTTGGTCAATGTTCAGCGGAGTGAACACTCTTTCATTGCGTGCCTCCTAGGGAACAACTCCAGATAAGTTGCATAATAAAGGTCAAAGATAATCAGGGCCAGAAAATATTCAAGGAGCCAGTATAGGACAGGTCAAATGCATGGACAGTCTACAATTGGTACAGGAGATCAAGGAGAGACTAAGGGTTCAGTTATGGTAAAGTTAGTTTCATCGGAAAAGCAACATATCATATAGGAAGAAGAGTGGGTAAGGATTAATTAACTGTAGAACCTTTTTTGTCAGGTATGTTACAAGTCGTACCTGTCATTGTAAGATAGGTAAGGCTACAAACGGTACCGGCAGTGAAAAAGTGCATAGGAAGTCAATGAAAGACACAGGAAGAGTGAATAAGCCAATATCAAAAGGATAATTTACAAGGAATTTTTCCCCAAATGAGATGAACATTCATCACAGTTCAAAACTATATTTACAGCAGTTATTTAACTAGTAAAGTCACATTCTTAACAATAACAAATGGAAAATGTCATTCAAGATGTGTTGACCCTGCTGCTAACACCTACTGCAATTGGAACACCAACCACTAATGTCTAGTACATAACATCTCTCATCAACACATACAAAAAGAAAATCCCTTTCCCTTACACATCTACAAAGCAACACCTCCCTCTCGCAACTACTAAAACAGAAAAAACTAATGTCTATTACAGGAACACCTCTCCCACTAGCACGTGTAACCAAAATAATCCTTCCTACTAAAACTTTCCAGCTTCAGATACAACTCCTCCCACTAACACTTCCCAGTTACATAAAAAGAAATCCACCATCACTTGCACCAAGAACACCTCCTCCAAGAATTCCTCCTGCAGAAGCATGACTTACAGTGATCTTGGTGGTAAGGGCCCTCTTAATCCCAGTGTCATCTATCTGGAGAAGGTGTGATTCCCACTTGATCTCTGCATCACTACCAATCTCCACACCTTCCTGCCCATGACGTAGTTGCTTACGGTGGAAGTATATGTTGCCAAGGTGTAGAACTGTGGTTGGAGGAGAAATATAAATAATCATTGGGGGAGAAAGAGAGAGGGAAGGATATGACAGATGTATAATCAACTGAAAGCTAGACAGACAGAATAACTGAAACAGCAAAGCAAATGCTAAAATATATACTCAGACATCTAATTTTCATCCAAGTAATGATAATTTCATTAACATTAATCATGATCTAACAAAATTTAGAAAATGATCACATATGAAAGTATAATACATCTGATATATATATATGAAGCGTCTGAGGTAAACCACGGAAAGGTCTGTGGTGCCTGGATGTGGAAAGGGAGCTGTGGTTTCAGTGCATTACATATGACAGCTAGAGACAGTGTGAGCGAATGT
>JAUUDW010523741.1:0-12184 GCA_032361385.1 Panulirus guttatus | reverse complement strand
TATTATTATTATTATTATTATTATTATTATTATTATTATTATTATTATTATTATTATTATTATTATTATCATTATTAGTATTATTATTATTATTATTATTATTATTATTATTATTATTATCATTATTATTATTATTTTTATCATTATTATTATCATTATTATTATTGTCATTATTATTATTATTATCATTATAATTTTTATCATATTATCTTTAATACTATCATTACCATTAGTGTTGTAGTTGTAGTTGCTGTTATCATTTTCATTATCATTAATCATCATTATTATTATTTTACTGTTATTGTTATCATGTTATCAATGTCATCTCAACTTTTCTATGATTATATCAATCATTGCCCGTTATCTTATGACAGACGCCATGTCAAAAACAGAAGCCTTCACGGAGCTAAGGCCTCAAACAAATGGAACTATGGAAAAAAAAGGAGTGCAAAAACACTGAAAGGTACGGAGATGTTCTAGTTGGTCTCGTAACTTTTAACCTACCTTTAGTCACACTGGGTCTCTACTAACTTTAACCTAACCTAACCTAACCTAACTTTACCCACCTTTGGTCAAACTGGGTCTATACTAACTTTGACCTAACCTGACCTAACCTAAGGAAACTAACTTAACCTAACCTAATATAACATAACGAAACGATCACTTCTATTATAAAGATAACGAAGATAACAGTCAGCACTGCATGAACACTATCATAAAGGATACACACACACACACACACACACACACACACACACACACACACACAAACACACACAAACACAGACACACACACACGCCAGCCGCTGTGAAAGGACCTCACTCTTATGTAACGATCTAAACCACTTAGAACCAGCTTCCTCAGCTGAGATATATGCCTACGGTACGTGCAGCTGGTCTTGGCAGCCCCTATACGTATATATATATAAGATCCACACTTGGCGAACGGCTCGCCGCTTCACCGTACGACGCCCCGTAATCTGAACTCTGAATGCCCATTTCCACCCTCAGGGTTCAGCGCTGAACTCCCTTCCTAAAACATCCAAAAATGCAACAACGAAAAACAGAGTATTAACGACAAACTGTTATGTGTACAGACAGTGAACACTCAGACGCCTCTCGCCATCACGGTGGGAGGAAACCTTGGCTCTATTCACAGACCCGACGTTGTCTTGACTCCCAGCAACATCAGAGTCATGAGAATGGATAAACCTTTTGTCTGTATTTCCTTTTTCATTAGTTCCACGACACCAAACGCTGCCCAGGTGATTGTAATGTACCATTAACCTTATCAAACTGCACCGTCTCCTCCAGCCTTTAGCGATCAGTCACCCAGAGTAGCGAAGCGCATAACATCGTGGTGATGAGAGAGAATGTGGTGGAGGACAACTCTCTCTCTTTACCTGTGTGGCTGGCTGGCTGGCTGGCTGGAGGAGGAGCCTCAAGGGACAGCTGCTGAAGGCGGTCAGGTCTGTTCAGGAGTTTCCCAGCAAACTGCCAAAGGAGTCCTAAGAGGTGCAAGGAATGATTCAGGTGGCGAGAGACCTATGTGATGACTCCTACGGGCGGGATGTCTCGGGGTTGTCTTTACCACTTATTGTGGTGGAGACAGTCCGTAGGTGGTGTGATTACTGTGTGTGAATACTGTTTGTGGGTACTGTTTTTGATTACTGTTTGTGATTGCTCTCTGTGTGTTACGGGGAGAGAGTTTAACTACACTCGTGTTCCTCCGTTTTGTTAACCTTGTACATACATACCATGTTCTTTATCCTATATGTATGTACACACACACACACACACACACATACACACACATACACAATCATACACACTATAAGCACAGCAAACTGTTTACATGTTATATAAGGCCAAACCAAAGATATGTTTCTCAATCTTTTGTCATTTTCCTTACAAAAGCACAAAGATCTGAGAGAGAGGGTTCCTATGAAGGCTACATACAGCGGTGGTACCAAAATGAAGAGAGTTGAACTACAGTGAGAGGTGAGTGGTCATGAATTTGTCCACCGTGGAAGAGAGAAGAGTTAGAGATGACTTCAGTATTTATGTTATTAAACGAACAACCAGAGGCCATAACGTGAAATGAAGAAAAGAACTTCCGAGAAAAGATGCAGATAAGAACTCTTTTAATATGAGAGTAGCTGATGATTAGGCAGGACCAGCGTGTAGCGCTCACCACGAGAAAATTCAGCGTTGACAGAGAGTCATGTGGGATAGCTCGTTGAGGAGCGTTGTGTGTGAGACGGGGAGATTGAGTGTGTGTTTCTGGACTGAACGCCAGTGACCCAAGCGTAAGCTAAGTAGAAAGGGAGGACAGCAACCCGGGCCAGGGAGAGGAACTTGAGAGTCACACTGACACTCTGCCGTCATCACTAACCGTCCTGTTACCTCCATGGTCGGTGGTTACCTGCCACCTACTACCAAAAGAGTGAGAAAGAGAGAGAGAGAGAGAGAGAGAGAGAGAGAGAGAGAGAGAGAGAGTACCGACGACGAGTGTCTGCCAAAGAGTGGGGGAACCTTGTGGCGTTCCTCGAGTTACGAGGGAGTGGCGTGAGTTACGTGTTGTCAAGCGTCACTCGTAAGAGGGAGAGATTGTGTGTTTGTGAAGTGAATGCCAGCAGCAGCAGCCCACGTGTGGGTGAGGCAGGAAAAGAAAAAGAAGACGACAGCAAAACCTGACCCAAGTGAATTAAACTTGTCAGCCACTGAAATTCTGACTCACCGCACAGCCGTCAATAACAACATCCCGATACTAACAGACAGACAGACAAACAGACAGAGAGGCAAACAGACAGAGAGACAGACAGACCGAGAGGCAGACAGATGTCTAGGATGAAGGACACTCAACAATGGACGGCCAGCCACGCACACACACGCCCCGCTTCAAAGTTCACATTCACAGGCAAATGGCCGAGAAAATTGTCTTTTAAGATCCTTACCGCAGACTATTTTTAGAGTGATGGGTTGCCATGGTGGCGGTGAGACGAGGGGCAAGGGAGGCAATGTTGAAGGACAGTGTGGAGGGCGTGTGTGTGTGTGTGTGTGTGTGTGTGTGTGACCTTCAGTGCAGGCCAAGGCCCCCACAGCGGCCCATTGTGGGAGGAGAAAAAGTGCGACCCAGGGTGGATTGTGGCCGTAGAGTATGGAAGGCAGGCGTGGTAGAGGGTGTGGTGTGGTGTGCGAGAGGGCGTCGCATGGGGAGAGGAACGATGCGCCAAGGGTGAGGAGGTTAGAGAGCAGGAGGAGCTCTGAAGACGTGGGGTGGATTTTGAGTTCAGCTTGGCTCGGTGGGACTTCTTTACTCACCCCGCCGACACCAATCAGAACCACCCTCGCCAACCAGCCCATCAGACAGGGCCTATCACCAACCCATCAGACCACAGATATTGACCAATTAGACCCCATCAATCAACATAGTCATCCCACAGTAGACTTCATCAAAGGCAGACGTCAAAACATCCAAACCCAGCACATTTACCGAACGCTTCGCAGTCCTTATCAACAGTATGATAATCCCCGCGCGAAATAGGCTGAGGACACTGTCGGCGGACAGAGAAGGATTACTAACAATTTCCCGCATCATTTCAAATGGCAACATCTATCAATCTTCTTGACGCCGAGCTGTCATCAGGAATGTTGTTGGCTTAAGATACGCCATGTCATGCTCAGCACACGGCTCTGGTCTTGTCTCGGCACTACCCTTGCTCTTAAAACGCCTTGCTCTCTGTTCGTCTTCGTGTGAGACCTTATCCATCCCTCTTGTAAAGCAGGTTTTACTGCATAAAACCTCACCGTTTGCTGTCAGAAAGACTTGTAATGTCATCGGCAGGAAGAGCTGATTTTACATCACATGTTAGTGACATTTTTTTCACAGAGAACACCGAAAAACGATGATAATGGTATGACCTTTAGCCTGACCCCTATCGGGTTAGATCAAAGGCCGAGCCTTCATGACCAAGGGTCGTTCTGTCTAGTTTGAGGGTCGTTCCACTGTCCTCATGAGGCTGGATCGTCCTGTTTGACCCTCACTAGTGCGCCAGCCTCAGGTCGGGACGCAGGTGCACACCAGGTCAGTTACAAAAAAATTCAGCAAACTATTCGTATTTCCCATTGATTCCAGGTGTCGCTTTCCGGTGTAATTAATCTTCAGCGTTAACGATAAGTTGCTCATTCAGTGATCGGCTTAATTAGGGCAGCTTAATTAGAACACCGCTTTTCAGTGACAGGAAATAAATAACTTCGCTCCCTCTGTTCAGGCACGTGATAGCTAGTGTCCATTAACGTCTGCAGTATTGCCTAGGATCGAGGAAGGTACCCATTTATGGTCCAACATCGAGGGGAGAATGAACAGCTTGGGTTGGTTGTGGGCTAACTGCTGCGCCCAGGATTCGAACCCTAGGCCAGCCCATGTGTAAAATCATATTCAACAACGCTAAATACTAGGTGACAGTGCAACAGTCGCGCCGAGGTCCTAGCCGTGGTCTTGCCAAGGACGTAGTCTTAGTCCTATTCCAGGAAATATTGCTGGGGAATAGATATCCTTACGGAAAAGGAAAAAGGAATTCTTTAATCGAATTCTTGCTGGTGAAATTGGAAGGAGAGAATGTAAACATTCAATCCACCAATAACAGGACACACGGGAAATGTGAAGTATTCAGTGCAATAAACAGTTTTCTGCATTGTTGCAGAGCACAACTTTTTTTACATGCTGAGAGAGGAGGAGGTTTTGAAACCTGTGGTGTGGCGTGGCTCTGCTGCTGCTCGCTAAACTACTGCGATGAATTGAAAATAAAACAACTACAGCGTCTCCCGTCGTGACGGTGAAGAGCAGAATGGGTCTAGGGAGTGTGTATGGCAGCTTGGGGAATTTATCAGTTGCCTCTGATGACTGAATGAAGATAACAACTTTTCCAGTTTACGGAGGAAGGAGTCTCCTTCGCATAGTTGGCTTAGCGTGTGGTAGGGTGGTGACGGATTGTGTTAAATATGTCGCTGAACCACTCGTTAGTGAGGAACAAGGTGGCTTTACGAAGGGAAGGAGAATGTTTAAGGCGAAGTATATTTAGCATTCTAGAGAGGAGGAGATTGAATATTCAGCCTTTGTGATCCTATAAAATCGTATGATAAAGGGATAGAAAAGCTTTTTCAGGGAACCCAACTCTATTATTGTGTGCATTAAAGGTTTCTTTTCAACATAACGTCAGGAGTTTTTGGAATGGAAGAGGTGAACAAGTGAAGCTCAGCGATAGTCTGAGTGATTCGACGTCAAATGTGGAAGTACGTTACGTTACGTTACCTTGCTTGATGTTCTTACTGATGGGGCAATACGTGAGGAGAGAGTGAGTTCGGGTGACTGAATGTATTACTTAACAACAGAAAAACAAATTGATACAATGGGAGCGTTACTGTGCATGGAGGTGGTGTGAATGGAGACCATGGTCTCACTTGGTGAATCAATTCAGTTTCCAAAAGGAAAACTTGATAACTTTACTGTCTAACACAACGAGCGTTATCTGAGGGTGTGTAGGGCTGGCTTTAAGAGCTGCAGGTAGTACCTGATCCACCCCTTGAAAATTGTTGAGTTATTGGTTTCGGACAGATTTATAGCTGTACCGAAAGTTGCTTTATAAGTAACGTTAGATGATATCGGGTTAGTTTTCACTATTGCTTACACTGATTGATGTCAAGGCAGTTCAGTCAAACTTTCAGAGAGGCAACGCGCTGCCTTGACGTATGCCACCTTACTTAGCCGTAGTTCAGTTTCAGTTCTTTATCCCTTGACTGAGGAATCGGGATCCTCAGCGTCAAGCTACATCCACTAAACCGAAAAATACTTAACACATTCTTCAGGCGTTAAGGATAATTCTCGGACCACATACACTCTCACTGTGTATCTGGTCCTTACGTAAATGTCTAAGCTACTCACAGGTATGAAAAATGCTGACTGTATTTGGGAACACTTTACTCTCATCGTGGTCGAAGATTTGCTTTCAGTTGACATATTCAAACATATACATTGGCCCTTGAAATACCAAAGAGGAGATACATGGACAATGCAGGCATGTATAAATAGAATAAGGAATGCATTTTATAATTTATTTTCAAGCTGATCAGGACGAAGTGGCAAGCGTGGTGCACCACTGGATAGAGAGAGGAGATGTCGGCCTCCCTGCACCATCTGACGTCGTACAACAAGAATCTTCAGTCCCTGCGTGAGGCAGCACCCTAAGGGCCTTTCTCTATGCCTGCGCCAGGAGCCTCAGTTGTCGCACAGCTCCAAGGTCATGTAAATAAGGAGTAGAGAGACGAGGTTGTTGTCCTCTCCAGAGCCCTGAGGCAAACACGTCTGATATACATATGACGGCAACTTGAAGAAGTTGGAGGAACTTCACGTCTCTCTGGAATCTGTGGTGTTGAGGGACGAAGAGGAGAGGCCCGGGAGGACACGGGAGCTAATGTTTGGGACACTCGTATCCTTTCTTGCACTTGGGCCCGTGGCTAACACGGACATCCGGACCGGTGTTGATGATAGCGCCAATGTGGTGGGGACGGTCGGTACCGCTGCTGTGGTGAGAAGAATCATTGCCGGTGAGAGGAGGGTGTTCAGTAGTGATGTGGTGGGAAGGGATGTGGTCGATTGTGGTGTGGTGAGAAGGGATGTGGTGGGTTGTGGTGTGGTGAGAAGGGATGTGGTCGGTTGTGGTGTGGTGAGAAGGGATGTGGTCGGTTGTGGTGTGGTGAGAAGGGATGTGGTCGGCGGTGGTGTGGTGAGAAAGGATGTGGTCGATGGGTGTGTGGTGAGGAGAACCATGGCTGGTGATTATTTGCAGAGGACGGTGTTCACTAATGACGTGGTGGGAAGGGATGTGGTCGGTGGTGATGTGATGGGAAGGGATGTGATCGATGGTGGTGTGGTGAGAGGACGCAAAGTCGTCGGTGATGTGGAGAGGGCGGTGTTCAGTAGAGATGTGGTGGGAAGGGAAGTTGCCACCGGTGATGCGGTGCGGTAGGGGGACAACTGGCTGGTGATCCTGAATGAGCCTCACTGGAGGAAGTTTGCTATGGCCGGAATGTGAACCTGGTGAGGAAGAAGGATAGCTACATCAGAGCCCGTTACGTACCGCGAAACACTTACAACACTACAGCGTGCATCTGGGTTTGTTCCCTTTATTCATGCGACACTTACACACACACACACACACACTGCGTTCGCAGTGCCCTTCGTCTGCCCGAAGAATATGGAAGCCATGCATGAATCTGGAAGACATACTGGTGATGATAATGGAACTCATGAACCGAAGAAAGCACACTCAGCTGAGTACACAAGTTAAAGAAATGCAGCTTCGTTAGAGCAACTGGTAAAACACTGGTATGGACACAGAGTTTTGGACGATTGGACCAAGTTGCCAAAATGAGGTAAAAAAGAATAAGAAAAGTTGGTAAGTTGTAAATATTGGTTAAACAGATGAATGACTGGGTTCAAACAGGAGCGGCCTCCTATGGGTAAGGCGAACGCCCCCTGATTTCCATATCATTATGTTCCAACATGTGTGTGAATGAATAAATGAACAGATAAATAACTGTCTATTGGATGCAGGCGGCCACTTGGCTGAAAATACACTGTTGAGGTATTGCAGATATTACAGAACTAGGAGGTCATGATAATTGCTAGTTAACTAATCATGCAAGAGCTTAAGTTTAGGGTGAGGTGGATGTTTCAATAACTTTAGATGAGCATATAGACAGGCAAAGTGGCAGATACACAGGGATATCTATAGAGTCATTGGTATGTTTTGTATATTCTATATGTGTATATGTGTGTGTGTGTGTGTGTGTGTGTGTGTGTCCATGTGGGTGCATATTATGAATCTTATCAAGAAACAAACTCACACCTTCTACAGACTCATTATCGTTCATATTAGAAAGTACAATGGACAGGAAACAAATCATCTCGAATGTCCTCATTAAGCAAAATACGAAATTTGATTGTGGTCAGTCTGCCCTACGGACAGGCAGTCCCAGGTCGTCGGTGTGTTTGTTTGTCCGTCCACCTGCGTGTGTTAGCCTTCCTCCATTTGAATCCTACAGACAGACACTGGTCGACGCAGGTATTGGCTCTCACAGGACTAGTAGAGTCTAGTGTACTGTAGGGGACCCCACCTAGTGAGGGGCCCACACCCTCAAATCTCTCCAACGATCAATACCTACAAAGGGGGCCCACCTTCCACTCCCTCCAATAATCAACACCTACAGTGGGGCCCACCGTACGCTCCCTCTAATGGTCAACACCTGCAGAGGGGCCCAAACCCTATACTCCCTCCAGTAATCAGAATCAGCAGCCATTGAACATTATCTGGGGGCCTGAGGGGGAAACCTCATCAAATCTCCGAACTATTTGAGAGCGAGGTACGATACGACGAATCAAAATAGCAAAAAGAAATGAGAGGAGTCAGACAAGAGTGGTAACAATGCAGAGATCCAATAAACGCCTGACGAGACCCACAGCCACAGCTTCTCTTCCCAACTTATTTCTTTCCCCGTTTCCCCCCAGGTAGTTGACCGCCGTGAACCGTGTAGTTTGTGGCTGGCGTACTCCGACAGATATCTCCCGTCGTGAAATATTTCAGGAAAACCTTTTTCTGTAACTGCACGCAGACACACGCACACACACACGCCATGAGTTAGCACGAACCAGCCCGGGCTCGGACCCAGATTGGTTCGCATCCTGGACGCGGCAGGACAGCCTGCACCCAACCCAAGCACGAAGGAGCTGAAGCAGGTAACAAACAACCCACTCACGACCCTAGACCGCATGAAATATATTCAGTCATCGTGATGTGTATTGATATATGAACGAAGGCAATATTTCCTCGATCGGGTCAAAATCCTACATTTCGCACTCAAATATCGAAACGCTTAAACACGCATGCTATTTAGCCAATGAGCGTGGAGCAGTTGCCCAAGAGTCGAACAGCCTCTCTCGCCAATACGTAGTTACGCTCACAGTGCCTCACCCAGCGCAGGCAGCGAGTTGGTTAGACTCGGCTGGTGGTTGACCAGTAACCCCTTAGCTAGTGAACAGCCATGTGCCACCAGAATCTGCCCCGCTCTACGGGTATAGACTCAACATAAGCAACGAATGAGGTACCTTCAGAGCTGATGTGATTTTAGTTCACTTTCGTATACACTCGGTTTAGGATTGTCTAGTTGTTATAATAATATATGTTTTAGTGCTTGAATGATTTAACGTATGAATCATTAGAGTATGAATCATTTACTGTACGAATGACTTAGTGTATGTATCATTGATTATAATATGAATTATTTAATATATGAATCACCTAGCGTATGAATTATTTAGTATACGAATCATTTAGCGTTTAAATCATTTAATGCATAAATCATTTAGTGCATGAATTATATAGTGTATAAATCATTTAATTTATGAATCATTTAGAGTATGAATTATTCAGCTTATGAATCAAAAGTACCATGACTGATAAGCTATAGTTTTCGATTGATTAGACTTTATGCTTAAGAGAAAGGCTTTGTGTGTGTGATTGCTGATGTATACTGTACGTGGAGGGAGTTTTACAACTGTGTGTGTGTGTGTGTTTGTGTGTGTGTGTGTGTGTGTGTGTGTCTGTCTGTCTGTCTGTCTGTGTCTATGTGTCTGTCTGTCTGTGTGTAATAACATGAATATAAGAATAAAGTGCAGTAGATCCTCTGGCCAAAATTTCATATAGCATTATTTACACGCAAATATTCCATTTCATACACACACACACTCAGGCCTATCTGAACCCTGCTTGAAATTCTCCGTTTTTTTTTTAACGTTAAGAATATCCATCAGGAATCTATACCACCAGTTTACAGCCCTAATGGCAAACGAATGGTGCCCTGTTTCCTTTTGAAATCTATGTTTCTTTTTCGGTTTTAGTTCAACCCTATTGCCAGTTATCTTGTTTATTTAGTTTATCGTGTCTCCTGTAATCAGTGTCTTCTTCCCTATGTACACTCCCACCATATCGCCCCTCACTCGACACCTTTTGAAGAGAAGATACAGTGATACGCAGTACTATAGATGTGAACCATTTATACGGTAGTATGGCATTCTATGCCTCATGTATCAAGTTGTCCCGGAAAGCTTCCACGAACGCACCTCACAGTGGACAGGATCCGGTAGTATCCCGACTCACTCATTACGTGAATGGCATCACCCAAACAGTAGCCCAGCCGCTACAAACTATGCCATTCACCATTCCACATACAGTCATTTTCGACGTGTATCTAACGTTTATGGCGTAGGTTCTAGTTTGATTACCAATTTTTAATCAATTCAAAGAGGACCATTTAGTAGTTTACACACTGCTGTTGTTTAACCGTCCAGAAAGGAATTTTTAACGCGGCGGTGTTCCCACCACACTGTACAACAAACGCGACTCACCTGTGGGCAGAACAACGACTATGGGTGAATGTCCAACGCTGTGTCTACCACGATCGCCTTCAGGTCCTGATCCCTCGTCCTCCTCAGCTTCTCCGTGCGCGAAGAAGTTGTTCTCCTCCTCGGGTTCTACTTGTTCGAGATAACCGTCCTCCTCCTCCTCCTCCTCCTCGGGTTCCTCGAGTACGAGAAAGTGTTCCTCCACGAAAAACTCGTCCCCCTCGGGTTCTTGAGTGTTGTCGCCATGCTCAACGTTGTCCTGTTGGGCGTCTACATCCTGCTCGAGGTTCTCTTGCTGAAAATCTTCGCTCACTTCGAGGTTCTCCTGCAGGGTGTCGATCTCTTGATCGAGGTTCTCTTCTTGGTCGTCTTCGGCTAGCCCGAGGTTTCTTTGCTGGATTTCAAAATTCTGCTCGAGGTTCTCTTGCTCGGAATCTTCTCCCTCTTCGAGGTTCTCCTGCTGAGTGTCGATCCCTTGATCAAGGTTCTCTTTTAGGGACTCGTCTCCCTGCTCGAGGTTCTCTTTTTGCGTGTCGAACCCTTGATGAAGGTTCTCCTCCTGGTCGTCGAAGTCCTCCTCTAGGTTCTCTCTCTGGGCGTCGAGCCCTTGATGAAGGTTCTCCTCCTGGGTGTCCAAGCCCTCTTCGAGGTTCTCTTGTTGCGTGTCGAGCCCTTGATGAAGGTTCTCCTCCTGGTTGTCGAAGTCCTCCTCTAGGTTCTCTTTCTGGGCGTCGAGCCCTTGATGAAGGTTCTCCTCCTGAGTGTCGAAGTCCTCCTCTAGGTTCTCTTCCTGGGCGTCGAGGCCCTGCTCGAGAGGGCCTTGCGTGGGAGCCGGGGTGACGAGGGCGGCCACCGTCAGCAGCAACACACCCAGCGCCAGACGGTAGGGGACGGTGCAAGGCATGACCCAAGCAGTACTGATGCTCCCTAGGCGACCTCCTCGCTTTTATGGCCTCCGATGACCTCACCTCCTCTTGCCCACCATCGTCCATCCCCGTCCCTGCAAACCTTTCCCTCACCTCTCTCTTTCTTCCCTGCCTCCTGTCCAGCGCTCGCCATACGTTATTATCGTGTCATCTGCGTTTCCCCCATTCCGTCGTGTTCTCCCGGTCTTTGGGAGGTTATTGGGGTTGTAGAGTGAGGAAGAACCAACGGAGAAACACAGAGATATTGGACGATCGGAAGAATCTCGCATTATTCTTTCGTTTCATCCGCTGAACCTACGAAGGTTTAGCTTTAGACAACGTAGCCTTGAGTGGTGCCAAATAACCTTTAGATATATTCCACTTCTCTTCTCACGAGGATCACTCTTGAAAGAAGAAACTGCCGAGCACATTTACACGAGAGCATCAGATTAAAGGCTTCCGATTCTATCTTATTGCTATGATCATAATCATATGAAGCCCGGTTGTGGGTTTTATGGCTATTCTATAGATTCAACTCCTCCTCAGGTCTGAGTAGTCTTTAAAAGATATTCACGACGCCAGAAGATATCGAGGTACGGTCTTCCTAAATGATATCGACCCAGTATGGCACACAGCATAAATATATTCCCGAATATCTTGAGAATTCATAGGCACGAAACAACTGAAAGGCTTTGACCACAGTGACATCTTATTTTTAGAATTCATGCTTTATTTTCAGAACTAGCCATAACTCATTGGCAGACTCTTAGCCTGGGAACCACTTCAAATTATTCCTCTCTCTCTCTCTCTCTCTCTC
>JAUUDW010523740.1:0-16850 GCA_032361385.1 Panulirus guttatus | reverse complement strand
AGGAGGTTACTATTCCAGCTGGAGCTCTAGTGCAAATGCTTACATGCTCATGTACAGACAGATTGCCAAGGATAAGAATGTTTATGCCTTCACCAGGGAGCAACTCCCACAACATATCAAGGTCAGTTGGTCATATGTAGTTTCCAGACCAGATGCAAGTAGTGTGAATAATTATATGGCCTTCAGAATGCTTTTTAAGGTAACTTGGACTAAAAAGATAAAGGTGTTACAAACGTATGGTGTGGAAAGAAAGGTTTCAGTGCATTATACGTGGCAACTAGAGAGTAGATGTGAGTGAATGAGGTTGTTTTTTATCACTTCCAAGTACAAACTCACTATTGTCAGAATTGGAGAGCAAAAAGATTTTTTTTCTATCATGCTTTGTGCTTTAACGTTCCAGAACTTTCAAGAATATCTCTGACTACATAATCTCATTATTTTGAAATTTGAATTAATATAGTATCCTCTTATAACCTTGATGATGTGCTCCATTGCTGACTGTGATGCTTGTAAGTATGTCACCTAATGTAAATTTGATTACTGACTTGCATCTAGGACTTAGTACAAAGGATGACAGAGGAAGAAGCAGCAGAGCGAGAACAGCGGGAAATGGAACGGTGTACGTGTCGCATCAAGCTCTTCTGCCAGCTTCCAGGCCAAAGTCAGATGGTGGAGAAGAAACTCAGAGTTCATAAGGACTCCACTCTCAGGGAAACCACCAAGTTGGCATACAAGGTAAAGTTTTAGTTTCTAGCCACTCATTTTGCTTAACGAAGATATATTTTATCATAACTGGTGGCACTTCAAATTTTCATATATCTTTTTTACGTTTACCAATGAAGTAGAATTAAACATCTCGTATTTATTTTTATTTCCCAAGCTGCAGCTTTCTTTCATTAGTCTTACTGAATTATGTTGGATTTTGATGAAATTTTGAGAGGTAATGTTTTATTTCTCTGGTTCAAGATCAGAGATAGCCGAATCACCCATCCTCATATATAGTCCCAACAGTACTAATGATTATCTTTTGCTATATCATCTTGAATTTTGATCAGATGTAATGAATTTGCTAGTTTATCAGTTCTTGTTCAAGATTGAACATTATTGTGTTTATAGACACTTTAGGGTATTCATTACTTAGATGGGTTTACATATTGCTTTTAGCAATCCTAAGTTTTCATTCAGAGACACTCTTTGTGTTGAGTTTAGTTGGTCTAGAGTCTTCAAGCCTTGTGTGACAGTCTCTTTCTAATTGGTTAATGAAATGTAGGTACACTTACAAACACATTGCGTTTGACAGAATGCTTACTCATCTGTCAGTTAAGAGAAATACCATGTTAGAGCTTTTTGTTTTTAACCTATTTTTTCCATAAAAATACCATGTTGGTGTATGCAGATTATAGGTAACATAGGCATTTAGAAGATTATTTTGCATTCAAACAGAACTGTTGTTTGCAAGAAAATTCTTATATAGAAATAACTAGTGTTTGCATGTAGGGAAATTTTTTTTTTATCAAAAGCTTTTTTAATCCTATAACAGGAATTAGGACTAGAAAATACTGTCCCTCTGGAGAGATGTCGTCTTGTTAAGTATGAGGAATTCCATGACAGTTTAGAGTGTTCATTTGAAGGGCAAGAGGACGAACTCATATCTGAAATTCTTGGAGGTGTGCGGAGTTCTTACAAATTTGAGCTTCTCATGGAAATTAGAGATGAAGACAAAACTTTTGAAGTATATAAACCTGGAGGTATGTGAATATTGTGATATTGTTTAATTATTGAAGAAAATTGATATTTATTACATTATGTGATTTTAGGTATGCTTTAACTAAATGAGAAGAATATATTATAGAAGTAAAACTATGCTAGAAGGACAGATCAAGTATCTTGGTCAATTACTTTTTTTATAAGTTGATTATGAAGACAGTGGAAATTGAATATTTATTCATTCATTATCTAACTGGGTCTTAACTTAACATGATACAGGATAAGAATGTTATATTCCATGTAAGAGTCCTGTTTCATTACACATGCAAATTCTGACATATCTGAACAAAACTTCCTCTTCCCTTCCTCCTGATGATTTTGTTCCTCTCTTGACACATTATCTCACAAATGAGTATACATATTTCTTGTTAAGCGTTCTTTCAGTATCCACAGTATGTGCATGACCAGATTACCACATTTACTTGTTACTGAATTGAAAGATCTTTTACAGGCACAACCATAAAGGCCCATGTTGTGAACCTGACTACAGAAGAGGTGGAGGGACCATATAATTTGAGAGGGAGCCTTAACATGACAGTTCGAGAGCTAAAGGAACTTATGGGCCGTTCCCTGAACCTAAACCCTGACAACATGAGGGTTGTTTTAGAGCGTTACTACAATGACCTTAGACCACTTACTTCAGATACAAAGACGCTGAAGATGGAGAGCTTTTATAGATCAAACAAGGTAATGATGTTAGTTTGATAAACTTGTGTGTACAGCTCCTCTATTTCTTCTTGGTAATGATTATTTGAATCAATTTACTGTGATATTATGTGCACAATTAATGACTTAAGTTAGATGTGACTGGCAAGTTAGATGGGATTTAGACACACAGAAGACTGCAAGATTACTTGCGGGAGAAAAATGAGGAAAAGTGTGTGGAATGGTGTTTGCTGGAGAGGCATGTAAGGATAGGGATAAGTGGAGACTTTTTTGCAATATCCCTCCCCTTAATGGGAATTGCCAGAGGGAACTAGGCATCAGAGATATAGATAGATAGATAACACACTAGGGAAGATAATAAAATTTCTCTAAACACTTCACTGGAGTTACCATTTGCCAGTGGCCTGCAAAAGGGCGAGGCACTAAAGGCTGAGAAGCAGCTCAGTTCATCGGTCATGAAGACTATTTCCACAGCTGCCCCCTTGTGAGAGTTCCTTGAAGAAGTGGGCATCAGACATACAGATAGATAGCAGCTGCAGTATTGCCATGGAACATGGTTTTGCAGAATGCCATGAATTTAGGAGTCTCAGTCATTTATGATTTATATAAAGACAGTGAAAGGAATAAAAGTTATGGAGAAATTTTAGACTTTAATGATAATGTAAGTAGTTTGATAAATGATGCTGTTACATCTTATAGGTGGACTAGTCTTTTAAGGAGTTCAAGAGGAGTTTTAACCTGTTCAGTTGCACCTTTACAATGCTAACCATGTCCCTCTTTAAATGAATAAGGTGAGAAATCATTTTTTATCATAAAGTATTTTCATGTTATTAACAGAGCTTAGATTTAGGAATATATGTTGAAAAGTCAAGATTTTATTGGGCCTTGTTGTTTAGTGCTTCTTGTCATCACACTGTGGCCTCACTCTGAATACTGCTTGGAAGACATGCACTAATTCTTATACTGCCTACAGGTGTACATTGAGGCATCTGGCACAGAAGCGAATGATTTCTTCACTGGATCCTGTATGTTCAGTATCTTAGACCGCTATGAGAACACCATCACACTTTACTGCCCTCTCCCAGACACAAGCAAAGGTATCTTATATTATTTGTTTGCGTTTCTGTGTTTGTTAGTATACTTATACTGTGGCCATGCCATTGAGGGAGTTCCAGAAGGGAACGGTTATTAGAGATATAGGAAGATAGGTTTATGTGTGTGTAATTAACTGTTTGTAAATAATTACCTGTTTGTTAGAAATATGTATTTTGTTATCAATTCAAAAATCTTGTATTTTATCTAAGAAAGCCTTTTACCCACAACAATGGTGTAATTGTTCATAATTTGGTGTTGAATGATAGCCTAATCTATTTGTAATTGTTTTCTTAGTACCCTTAAGACTATTCTCTTGACATAGTTGGAGCAGTCTCCAGTATTTCCAGTTTATTATGAGATTAAGATAATGGGTTTTGAGTTTCCTGAGACTCATATCCAGGTCTAGATAAAGTGAATTGGAGGATACTTTTGCCTCTTATTACTTACATTACTATCTGTTAAACTGGCATATTTAGTTGGATGCCAAATTAGGAGCAAGGGGTGAGCTGGTTCAATCTGTTGGTTACCTGGATTTATATGGTTATACTGTGTATCATTTACCATCATCCAGGTTGTTGTCGTTGGCAATGTCAATTCTTCTACATCTCACTCAGGATTATTTATCTCATTATTTATAATCTAAATGTAGATTGATTAGGGCCTGAAAGCCTTTTGTTTTATGTACTTTTGGCAGAATTTTTTGGTTTAGAATGTCTTGTGAATGATTCAGGTAGAATTCTCTTTTTAATCCAGTATTATAACTGAAAGTTCTTATCATTTTTGACAGAGGCCTTAGAGGAACTGCAGATTCCACCGTACAAAGAGGAAGAGGTAGATACATCAACAGGTGAAGGTACCAGCAGCAGTAGTTGTAGTGGTATGGCATCCACATCTTCTGCTGCTTCACCTGCTGATAGTGCTGCCAGTCCCGCCAGCTGCTCCAGTAAAGACAGTGGGGTCAGTCCCATTTGCTCTGGCTTATATTGTTCCAGTAATAATGTAGTTCACTTTTTTTATCATTACTGTTGCTCATGATTGTCGGGATTAGGGAAAAAGAAGATGGGCAAGGGTCATGATGTTAAACAGTCATCACCGTATAGATCAGGGAACAGTTTTATGTGGATTTAGAAATATGAGAAAGGGTATTGAAGTCGTAGTGAAGCTGAGAACATTCTATGTCGTATTGTTATCAAAGTGAGATTATGTATGCAGTGATGGAAGGAAATTTTTGGGTTACGAAATGTTATAGAGTTATGTGAGAGAAGGGTGACATTGATATTAAAAGTAAATGGTAGAGGGGTATTAAGTATGAAAACACAAAGGCAGTATGTATGTTGAAATATGACAAAGCTCCTAGAATTGATCAAATAAACAGATGTTAAGGGAGGCTAGGAGAGTTAGTTTACAGATGTATTCATACTTATATCATCATTTTGCCAGTTCATGAATTGTTGTTTGTTGTTTCAAGTTTCCTGCCCTTCTCTTTAAATGTATCGATTCTTCAGTGGGCACACCTAAGTGACAGGTGTTGTGGTAATGTTATGTAGTGGCATGCACTTGCAATGTTTTGTTATGAATTGGCACATTAGGTTGATCGCCTTTTTATGTTATAATTCAGCTTTACAGTTTAGTTTCGTTTATCCAGAACTACGACAGAAGGTTTACAGCATCTGTTCGAAAATAACAGCTAACACAATGGAGAAATAGATGTCCCATATCAAGTGTTTCTGTACCATATTTACATGTTTTTAAAGCCTGTATACTGGTGCAGAAGTTTCACCAAGCTACCGTAAAAGCACTTCTCTGCACAACCATTATTGTGGCTCTCCACTTCTTTACTCTGTCCTTCCATAACTTTTTTCATCATCCCGTATACCTACATTGTTTCACCTCTCTACATATGCTCTCTTAGCCATTCTCCATTTTCATTTTTGAAATACAGATTAGCAGCAAAGCTCCGACAGACTCCTCCAGTAGTGAAATGGGAAGTAGCAGCAACAGCTCAATTTTCAGTCCTTCATCTGGGCCTTACACTTCATTACTATCAACATCATCAACTATACCACCCAGCAGTCCAAGAACATCTTCCATGCAGGGAAGTGTTGGTGCAATGCCAGGAGCCACAGCCACCACTCCCACAGCCTCCCCTACCATGGGTAACGGTAGTGATGGCGAAGATGAGGGGATTGCTGATGCAGACAGTGGTGCCAGTTCATCCAATGTCAACAGTGACCAAAGTGCCAGTGAAGATTCGTCCCTCACGAGTGATAGCGATAGGTAAAGACTTAGTTGTTATCACTAACAATTTTTTAAGATCTTGAAAAGTTGATGTATCACTAAGTGTAGAATTGTAATGCTTTGCTTATTAGATATGTGTAGCTGTAAATTGTATCGTGTAAATGTTGTTGGTAATGCTAGAGAGGATACTGTGAGTTAGAGAAGTCAGAATGTTCTTTCTTGCAGTACAGTATTCAGATGGTTAAAGATAAATGTATTTTGTTTAGCCTTAAAAGTTATGCCATCTATACATACTGAAGTTTATTCTTTTACTCATATTTAAAAGGTTTTGGGGAATATTATTCTGTGAGCCACTAGATTCTCACTTTAGTTTAATTTTTCATTTTTTTAAGTAATGGATTATCTTTATCTGCCACGTTCAGTCTTCAGTAATGAAATCAACCCTAGAGATGACAAAAAAAACATTTTTATTTTCCTTTGATAATTTCAAGACTATGGTTTTACTGTGTCGCTTTTCGTTTTTGTGTGTACGTTATTATGCTGTATGTTATTTTCATCACAGTAGATGAGGTTGTTTGTTTATCTGTTCCAAGCACAGTTTCCTGAAAGTGAGACGGATAGTTAGGTCCAATAAGAACATTGACATTAAGAAGAATCCCACATTAAGTAGAATGCCAGCTTGTTCCCTTCTGGAACTCCTTCATGGGGATGGCCACAACAATAGAGTCTTCATAACTGATGAACTCCATTGCTGCTTCTTAGCCTTTAGTACCTCACACTTAAAAGACTACTGGCAGAGGACAAGTCTATTGCAGTGTTTGCAGAGGCTCCTACCTAAAGTTCATATTGACTACTTCTACCTAGCACTTTTCTTAGATAGTTCACCGTTATGTATAGCTGAGTACTGTAACATCTGTTGAGTGGGAAGTGTTAAACTGGTTTCAGAATAAGGATGACAGTCCCAGAAGCCATCAGAATCATTAGCATCCACATACACTTTCTTTATATTTTGTCACTTTATGTTATTAAGTAGGTTCACAGGATGTACCATTAATTTACCTGCATTTCATCATAAAATTTAAAAGTTTATGTTAAGACAGTTTTTTCACCTCCTGAAAAGTTGATGTCTTATTTGTTGTAGGCATCCTGTCGTAAGTTGACCCTCAATTTTTTATGTCGAATTTCAGGACGTTGGTAGGAGACCCACCTGAGGACAAGTTATCTGATGCCAGCAATTCGCCAGACTACAGAAATGTTTCTTCTCCGGAGGACAATGGCAGAGAAACCAAAGTGAGTGTCTCTAAGGTCGATTTAGGTGGTGAAAAAATTATGATGCCAGAGAGCCATTTGCAAATAATAATTATTTACTGAACAATGGATCTTTATGTACATTCACGTCTAAGCCAGATGTGAGTAAGGAGTTTTATGGATTCTCCACAGTCAGAAAGTTTTAATGTTAAAACTTTGTAATAAAACTGCCAAAGTATCAAAGGAGTTTACAGTCATCATTTTTATGAGGAAGGATAAGCGCATACATTTGATAATTATTGCGCTATTGCATTAGAGTTTGGTGCTGATTAGCTAGTGTTTATTGACAAGCATAGCTCACTAAGAATTACAATAAGTTTTTAAATTTTGGTTAGCTCAAACAGTATCACTGGTGGTTTTGTCAGATGCATGGATCCCAACTAGATTTTTTTAAAGCTAACATTATTAAGAATCTAGAGTGTTAACATTGTTTCTCCCCTCTTTCAGGGTGATGACTCAGGTTGGGGTTTACCAATTTTCCAAGACAATGATGTAGTCTGGGGAGAAGATGAGAAAGAAGTGGAGATCAAGCGATATTTCAGAGCAGAATATTTCACTGAGGAAGAGACTAATCAAAAAAGTGAGTGGTAGATGTATGGGTAGAATTAAAAGTGGATTAAGAGAGATGGGTTATTATTAGTGCTTATGCATCTGGCCCGATTAATAGGGATGGTTTATTATTAGTGCTTATGCAGCTGCCCTCATGAAGGATGTCGAAGAGAAATGACTGTTTTGGGAGCAACTGAGTGAGTGTGTCAGCAGTTGTGATGCAAGAGATCGATATTAATGATGGGTGATTTAAATACGAAAGTGAATTATGTGGCAGTAAAGGACATAATTATGGAGTAGGGGGCGCTTGATATTGTGAATAAGAATGAACAGCTCATGGAGTGTGTGCTGTAAAAGGACTGGTGACTGGGAATACCTTGTCTGAAAAGAGGAACATATACAAGTTGGATAGTAGGCAGTATTGGATTACATACTGATTGAGAGGTGTGCAAAAGAGAGACTCTTGGATGTTAGCTTCCTGAAGAATGTCTGGTCATTACCTGTAGTAGCAAAGGTTGAAGATTTTGATAGGTTTTTGGAGAAGGAGATTTTATGAGTGAAAAGAGGCTAATGAAAGTAAATGAGCTTGGAAAAAGACGTGTGTGAAGAAATGCATAGAAAGACTAGGTGTAGAGATGCAAAAGGTGACAATAAACAAAGTGAGAGGAATGGGTGAGCAGTGGGAGGTAGTGCTCATGCGGATGTTGGCAGGTGGGTAGGTGTGAAAGGGTAGTAAGTGGTGGGATGACGGAGTATGATTTAAGAACCTTATGAAAAAGAAAAGATAGGTCTGAAAGCAGTAGGAAGTCAAGAGTGCTGAAATAGTTTGGACATATGCAGAGAAGGAGGAAAGGATATATATGTCAAAAGTATAGGGAGCAAGGAGGAAGGGGAAACCAAGGAGATGGAAGGATAGAGTGAAAGAGGATTTGAATTGTTGGGGCCTGGGCATTCAGAAAGGTAAGAAACATGCATAGGATAGAGTGAATGGGATTCACGTGATATTCAGAGGGTGTCACGCTGTCAGTGGGGATGAACCAAGGCATATGAAGTGGTCAAGGCAAACCACAGAGCAATCTGTTGGGCTAGGCTGTGGATCGTAGCTTTGGTTTTGGTCATTATACATGAAAGCTAGAGAGTGGATGTGAGTAAATGAGGCTGTTCTTCACCTGTTGTTGGCACCACCTTGCTAACATAGGAAACAGCAGACAAGTTTGAAAAAAGATTGCAAATTTTGAACTGCTACCTGAGCTCCTCTGCCATGCTTGACTACAATAAGTAATTGCAGTTAGAGGGTAAATGCATAAATGCTGTGAGTGAATTGAAGAAGACTTCCAAGGAATCACTGGTGGTTAGATGCTGTGGAACTTTCTAGTTTCATATGGTGATGTGAATGGACCCTTTGGGTTCGCTAATGCAACATGGAAATTTAAATTTCGTAATAGCACACTTAACATTGATGGAGGATGTGTACAAATGAATTAAGATGCAGTATGCACCTGATTGATTCCGTGCAATTAGGAATGTAGCTAATGATCATAAATACATTAGTAGATATTTGATTGTACTTTTCCTGAGTCAACTAATGGTGTGAAAAAAGCATCTCCAGAATTGATGATTTCTTAGTTATAGATGTCATGATTTCTTAGTTATAGATGTCATACACAAGATCTCTTTAAGATCAGCGAGTATTTTATTCTTATGTTATTTTATTATTTATAACCTTTAGATCACAAAGATCCAAATGTGTGTGATAGAGAGAGAACTACTACTATCCAAAATTTTAGTGTGATAGAGAGGGAACTAGTATTATCCAAAATTTTAGTTAAGAAATTCCATTTGATATCATCGCAGGATAATGGAACAGTGACCGACTAAGAATCTTTTCAAACCATTTGATTTAAAAGAGAATATTGCACATCATATTCTGAATGCTATCTATCAGGAAAATTTGTATTTATTATATAGGTATGCAGATTTATTGAAGACAGGCAATGTCATTGATGGATAACTGTGAAACCTAAGTATTGTAAAGGACCTTATGCAGTGTCACAATGATTTGCTTTCCAGTGTTGCGAGTATATGTAGATAAGAGAATAACTATTGGGCAGTTGAAAACAGAGATGCAGCCTTGGGTAGGGGTGTCTCAGGAGCACTTCAAACTCTTCAAAATATATTCTAACAGGTATGTACATTTCTTGAGACTTTTAATTAGGACAGTGATATTTTTCCAACCACATACATATTATGCACCTACGTGCTTTACTTACAGTTCCAGAATTAGTGTGCAGAGTATCAGTCTTTCTCCTTAATTTTTACTTATCCAAACCTATGAAAATAAGTTCTCTAGCTCTTCATCAGACTTGAAGTAAGTATTCCATTTTGCTGTCCCCATGATAGTGATTGAGCACTGAAGCTATCTCTGTATGATGTATGGCTAGCTATATAGTTTTTCTAATCAGTTTTATATTAGCACAGCTAGTGAAGAATTTAATGGGATATCACAATAGTATAAGGTTCATCATATGATTGAAACTTACAGGTTGCTGCATATTATGGCACAAACTAAACTATCTAGTGTATTACCCCACATTGAAATTTAAGGTGTTTTCCATCTTTTTTCAAATCTTTAAATTGCAACTTATCTAGATCATGTAGCAGTTTTTTGGCTTTCAATTTGCTTGACTCATTCTATATCTGCTGTGAGATTATTTGTAATTTCTTTTCTTTTACAGCCAAGAGTTCGAATGCACCAGGATGACAGAAACATTAGCTTCTTATGGCGACAACACCAGATTAAGTGTCCGGCTGGGAAGAGCACTGCTGCCAGGAGAACAGAGAGGAAAAGTGTACCTTCTTGAACCAGAGAACATTGATGACGTATGTATCAAGAAAAATACCAGGCTGATATTTCTTTTTATGTAGAGTTTATCAGTGTATGTGTGACCAGAAAAGATTTTTTTTTTATGGAAGTTTAACCACATTTCTTCATAATTTTTTTTCACATCAAACCACTACTTCCACCTTAATGAGGCAGCATTGGGATCAAATGCACAGCGGCCCCATTTGCTTGTGTTTCCTCTCAAACTTTTGTTTGACTTAATGAAACCTGTGCTTACCATCCAAAGCCAAGTCCCAGGTTAGTTTGAGGGTGAGTTTGAATGGAGAAAGCTTGGAGTATTTAGATACTTGGGAGTGAACATGGAAGCAAATGGAACCGTGGGAAGTCAAATGAGCCATAGGATTGGTGAGGGGACAAAGTTCCTGGGCATATTGATGAAATGTGTAGAAAGAAAGGTCACTGTCTGTGAGAACTAAAACATGTATGTCTGATGGTTCAGTAACCCTGACAATATT
The DNA here is from genome assembly GCA_032361385.1 of Panulirus guttatus. Classification (NCBI taxonomy): domain Eukaryota; kingdom Metazoa; phylum Arthropoda; class Malacostraca; order Decapoda; family Palinuridae; genus Panulirus; species Panulirus guttatus. Next base: position 5,870 of record JAUUDW010523740.1, on the reverse strand, counting down.
GTGTGGGTGTGAGGCATGGGCCTTAGATAAAGAATGTTTGGAAGAGGGTAGATATGTTGGAAATGAAACATTTGAGGACAATATGTGGTGTGGAGGATTGATTATATGGAAATGATAGGGTAAGAGATATGGTAGTAAAAGAAGTATGTAGAGAGAACTGAAGAGGATGTGCAGTAATGGTATAGACATATGGAGAGGATGATTAAGAGGGTATACAAGTCAGAAGTGGAGAGAACAAGGAAAATGGAGAAACTGTTTAGAAGGTGGAATGATGAAGTGAAAGAAGCTTTGAGTGCTAAGGGCTTGAACATGAAGGAGGGTGTGAGGTTTGCATTGGAGATAGTGAAGTGAAGTGATGTGGTATACAGGGACAACGTGCTGTCAGTGGGCTGAACCAGGGCATATTAAATATTTCAGGAAAATCATGGAAAGTTTTGTGGAGCCTTGATGTGCATGTGGGGCTCTGGTTTTATTAGATTGTATATGACAGCTGATCAGTGGATGTGAGCAAATAAGGCCATTTTTAACTTTTTCTTGGCTTATCATGGGTAAAGAGAATCAAGTAAGAAAAAAAGAAAAAAAATGTCTTGAGGATTTAGTGAATGATGTTGCAGATAGAGAATGTGATAATGACAATAGATAGACGGATAGATAGATAGAACTATGGAAATCAGCTCAGTAATTGTAAAGAAAAATGTCTATACTGCATTGATTGGAATGAGTAATGACCATTTCTGTTGAATTTTCAGCCTGCTCGGTTTCTTATTGACTGGGTCGTTTGTAAGGGTGACACCATTGCACATGCAAAGAAGGCAATCATTAAGGAAGTAAATGCACGGTGTAACATGAGTCTTGTCCCCGAAAATGTTCGATTACGGAAGAAGAGTTGGAAAAATCCACAGACCATATACCTCGACAATCAAAAGTTTGATGACGACATAAATCTGTATTCTAACTGGGAACTCTTCCTCCAGGTTAGTATGAATTGGAGAAGCTGTGAAAAAGTCTTCAAATTGAAATGGCGGATGACATGGTTATAGTGAATGTTAGAAACACAAGTACTTTGATAGTAGACATTGTCAGGGAACAGTTTAGATAAACTGTTCATGTACCAAAGCTCCAGAGCTAAGAAAACGAAAACTGTCCCACCCACATGTATGTGCTTAGCAGTCTTCAGACTGGGCTGTTTTAGACCGAAAACTGCTAAGGCAGTAGGAGATATAAAATGAGGGACAATTATATCTGCATCCCCGTAAGACTACATGAATAGTCCTGTCAAGATAACCTTTATTGGTCACTTATGTTGTGATAGGCCAGTGAATATTTAGGTAGGAAATGGCTGTTTATACCTTTATCGATGGACCTTTTGTATCCAAAAAGCACTTCAAATAGTATTCATTTACCTCTTACTCAGTATACACCATGTTAAAAGCTGGCAAACTTTACATAATTGATAGCTTTGGATAGATTTGAATATGCAAATTATCCATTTTGCATTGACTGTAAATTTAGATACTTGTAAGTTCTATTTAATCATCTGTACTTTTAGAATCTAGGGAGTCAGAATACTCAAGTTTTCATTAAACAAAATGCTCATAGGTTCAAGTAAACCAGAATATTTACAGCCTCAAATAAACCAAAATTTTATGATCTGGGAGATCAGAATACTCATAGGTTTCATTGAATCAGAATAATAGTAGGTTTTCATTTATTTTATGAACTTTCATTCATGTACGTATCTGCTACAGTGTTGTATATTCTGTCCTGAGACCTTCATCCTTGAAGTAGAATGAACATTTTGTTGGTCGGTTTCACTACTTTGTTTGAGTGAGGAAAATGTTCTTTGCTTGTAACTTCTTTTTATGGCATCACCCCAAACAAGAAAAGTCAGCTTTGTCTTTGTCTCATTGTAAGTTCCCACCTTACTGCGTATCAGTACCACATCGTGTCAGTCATACAAAATCTAGAAACAGAAGGCGAGTTTTATGCCTCATAAATTAAAGAAATTTACAGTAGAAGACATTAAAAGATATTTTTTAGAATACAATTTTCATTCATTGTGATTTTGTGCACCTGTTTACTGACTCAAATTTGCCGTAGTGAGATCTTGAACCCAATTCTGCAACATCTGTGCTTTGTATGAAAGAACAGCTTTTAGGAGTGAAGGGAACCAATTCTGTTTTTACTTATTTGTAAGACAATTCCACATTTGAAACAGGGGTTCCCATTGTTCCCACCAGTTATATACTTATTTACTTACTATCCAGTTATACCTAATTTTGTTGCCGTATTCTTTTTAAACAGGTTATAGAGGGGCCAGAAACCAGAACAAACAGCACTGAGGAGTTGGCAATCTTTGTAAAAAGATGGAAGCCCTCAGCATATGCTACCGATCAACTCACTGAGACCATCATACCGAGACCAACTGTTGATGACCTTAAGGCAAAGGTGGGGTTCTTGATATTTCCATAGCTAAATGTACTGTAAGTGACTACCTTGGCTCATGTATGCTTGGTTTGCTGTAACTAAATATACAAACAGACACTTTCACATAGACTTTCACCACTTCTTTCATATGCATATTGTTTCCTTTTTTCAAAACCCACCTCCAATATCCTTTTTACCTTCAAGATATGATCAGACATTCTACATGCTGCCCATCTCACCACTCACATTACACACTTGTCAGTTAACAAAATCCATTATTGCTCATTGACACCAAACCTACTCAGCTACATATATGTGCACCTTTTCGTAAAATGTGTGTCGCCAGTCACCATTCCTCTCTAGCGTCTTAATTCAACTGGTCTTTGCCCTTTTATTTTTACATGAGGGACCCCATGCCTCTGCAATATACCTTACCACATCACCCTGCCTTATGTTCAGATCACTTTGTATTGATATTAAATCAGTCCTATTAAGCTTGCTAAAGTACTCGCTCAGCTCTGCACAGAATGCTTTGCCTTCTCCACTTTTCCAGCTTTTTGGTGTATAAGTTCTGACAATCACCCACATCTTGTAGTCTGCATTCTGTCTAACCCATATCAGAATTAAACTTGATTCCTTGCTCCCTTTAGCAGTCCCAAAGGTCATTCTGTACCAGATTTGGCATCCCATCATTCGATTGTCCTCTCACTGACCTCAGACTACCTCATTAACATTTCCAAACCTCTTTACTCCTTAACCTTTCTTCATTTTTCTTACAGCTGGAACATGTAGGTTTCTCTCATCAAACAAAGCACCTATCTTTCCTCCACATTTTACAGAATTGTGTCACAATTATCCAGTGAGAAATCAGAACATATGAGTTATGTTGAATAAATGATCTCACTGATGAGCTTACCTGAATTAATTGGTTTAAGTTAACCTTTTTTTTATACTTAATAGCTTCTTTCACCTTAGCAAGGTAGCATCGTGGACAAATGATCAGTGCCCTCATTTGGAGACATCCACTCCAGATCAGTTTGGCATGAAGCACAGGTATTATATGTATGTTTCATATTGATTATTTACCCTTAATTTTGTTCCTTGAATTAATTTATACTTACAGCTTTCTGAAATGTCTGGGATAGAGACAGAAAACATAGAATTTGCTAAGGGCAAGGGTACATTCCCATGTGATATGTCTGTCATGGATATAACGAACGACCTTGATTGGACACCTCGCACTGGCTTGCTAGACCAGCGACCACTATTCATAATGGATGATGGTGCTGTAATATACTTTAGGTGAGTTTTAATTTTTTTCGTAATTTTCCAAAAATAAAATTTTTAAACTACTTTCTTTAGTGCTGAATTTGTTAGTACAAAGAAACTACTTCAGAGGCAAGAGATGTTTCGGCACTATCCATGTTCTCCACACTCAGTATCAAGGTTGAATTGCACTTGTGATATACTTCCTTCATTGGATGATACACTCATGTAGATATTCACATTAGACTTGCTTTAAAGAAAGTATTATGGAAGTATTAAGTTTTCAATTTGTTTATAGTGTATATGAAAATAGCACAGGAACACCAACACTGGCATAAGTGAGGACAGTCATATGTGAGAGACAGAAACCTGAAACTCATTCTTCAGACATACTATACACTGTGCACAAATTGAAGGCAAAGTAGTACCCATTTTCAGGGAAACCAGTAACGAAGCTGCATAAGGATGATCATTGATTGAGCTCTCCAAAAGTGCTGGATTTAGTATTTTTTCTTTTACTTTTCTGGGGGGCATCAGTATACATGTGAAAAGGGAAACATTAGGATTAGAAATCTTTGCAAAGGGACCCGAGAGTTAATAATGGGACAGGAATAGGCAAGAAATCAAAGTGAATTATGCCAATGAAAAAGAATTCATTTGCTAATGGCTGAGATACTAATTGCAGGATGTGTAACAGCGGGGAGTAAAGAACAAAGTGCTACACAGTAAGATGGCATTGGTTTTGCTGATATGTGCAAGACAGGGTAAAGAATAGTGTAAAAGTAGATGAAGTTCCAATGGCATTTGTGGTAGGTAAGAGATTTATAGAAAGTAGTTTTTCCTTCATGATGAGTATTAAAGCAAGTTACTAAGGAATATCTTAGGGGGTTTATATAATGTTGTAAATTAATGGACCAAATGCCTGCAAAAAGCATTGTTATGAGCAGAATGATACGTAACAGAGAAGAATAAGCATTTATGGGTGATTATGTTGAGATCAGTGTCTCTAAAGTTTCAGTATGATTTAGGCCCATCTTCTGTGTTGATGAAATTGTTAACAATCATTCTCCAGTGTCTTACCTATGCTCTTATCTTTATCACATCAGGGATAAGACAGAATCTCTGAAAGAACTGACAGAGGAGGAACGACGTGAACTTGTGAACTCCGAGAATCGTCGCCTGAACCGTGACCTGCCATACACTTGCCCAAGTTCCTCAACCTCAAACTACAGTACCTTAAGATCGAAGGAAAAGGGCCTCAAGATTTATCTTAATCACGAAGAATAGATACCAGCAGAAGCATATGGATTATCTTTATATGTTAAGTACCACAGAATGGAGCATCTACAAGGTGACATGAACTTTATTTAAAGTTCTGATAAAAATATCACTAATGTAAATGGTAATATATTGAATTTGCTATAGTGACAAAATCATTAGAATCAGATATTAAAGTGCCCATTTAAGTGAACATCAATGCTTTGTACCAGTGCCTGAACGTAAGTTGTTAAGACATATGCCCAAAGCTAGTGTGTTAGGCGCATTGAGTTCATGCACAGTGTTAAATACCCACAATCAGATCATATTATGACAGGAGAGTTATATTTGAGAACCACATATATTGGCACTATGTGTCATTAAAAGTTTAAAACTTAAAGAAATGCTTGTATTTTTTCACACGAGATGAACTATGAAGCTAGGAATGGAAATCATGATCCTGTTAGCAAGGTTTCTGCATCATTTCTTCTTGAACCTTTTGCAAGGAAGTGAGGTATTTGAAACACATCAGCATATCGTAAAGATCCTCAGTATCTATAACCTTATCAAGTTTTTTGTATCACTCACAGCACCTTTTTAATGCTGAAAATGACCAGCCATCATTAAACTTACTTCAAAATTTACTAGAATACTACATTATTTGAAATCGTATAACTCTTTGTTTCAACAATTTAAAAGGTAGTGAAAAAAAATGAATTGTCTTTTTAATACTCATACAAGCCTTTCCTAATGTATAAAGTCGGTTTGCCCTTGCACAGAATTAACTAGGCACTTCAGCCACCATGCATTTCCTGACATGCACTGTCACAGTGTCAGCAACAACAGTTGAACCGTAACAAAAAGAATATTCTTTATGATGCCTTGCTTTTATTATACATTGCTGGAAAAATGTAAAATTA